>JAVRFV010000271.1:0-108534 GCA_032716605.1 Paralithodes platypus
GTTAAAACAGAACAGCCTCATCAGGACTAGTCGCTATTCACATTATTTTGTATTCCTTTGAATCAAATAATGTGGGGTTCAAAAGCCAATCCTAAGCTGAATAACATCACCTATGGTCGTTATATTTCCAGCTGACGGTAAATTGAATCTTTAAGGGGGGTGACCTGTTTTTGTTCTGTCCTTATCTATCTTTCTCTGGCTTGTATCCATTTGGCCCCATTCAGCCTACTGTTTTAAGACGTTTATCCCCATCCAGGTGTCGATTTCTTCCTGGCAAGCGATAGCGAGCCAGCATTGTATGGAGAAAGCCGGCTTCGCCGGAAACATGTTCGATTTAGCTTGCTGTCAAAACAAAAATATATATATGCTGGCTCGCTACCGCTCGCCAGAAAAATATTCACACCTGAATGGGGGTAAACGTCTTAAAACAGTAGGCTGAATGGGGACGAATGGATACAAGCCAAAGACAGAGGGAGAGAAAGAGAAAAAAGCGAGGTGGGCTCCCTTAAATACACCACATAGACTAGGTACACTAAAATATATATCGCTTAAGACAAATACGTAATAACTGCAGAATGGCCCGGTATAATACATAGTACAAAGAAAATACGGTCTTTAAACTTGTATGTAAGTGTTAAATGTCATGAGCTATATGTGTAACAATACGTGTAGCAGTAAACCTCACAAGAACCACATAAACCGAAATTGATGTAAACCGTTTACCGTACAAGTAAACGTACTTTCATATATAATATATATATATATATATATATATATAATATATATATATATATATATTATATATATAAGTATTGATGATAAACAAATTCTGATTACACCATCGGAAAGCGTCAAAAGTACTTATTTCATATGATCAAAACGATAGTCATCACTTAATTCAAAAGATATAAACTAGTTGAAGTCAGATCAAGTCAGGAAAACACCAAAAACATTCCGTCAGAATCTATTTTAACTATGATTGGTTGATGTTTTGTAGGTTTTCCAATGGTAATATTCTAGATTGGCTTTCCCTCTTTCCTTTGTTGTATTATTATGTTCTCTCCACTAACCAACTTTACTCCTAAACTCGATTAATGAAATTAACAAACACATGTGGGAGTCCGGGGATTCGAACCTAGGATGCTCACACCGAAAATCAACACACTTATGCATTGCACCACGAAGACAGTTACTTAACACACTTACTTACTTAACACAATTATTGTGGGTGAAAATCGATTGTGAATAAATATTTTCGGTCATGGCTCCATGTTTATGATTGTGGGCATTCGTGTTTCTATTATATTCATAAAAAATATTGGTGATAAACTAATTCTGATTTCTATCGTTGAAAAGAGCGTGAATTTTTTTTTTTTTTTTATAAAAACAAATATATAATCACTGAGCATAAAACAAAAATATGACGAGTTGAAATCCGAAGAACGATTAAATATAGTGTTCTCGAACAATTTTAACTGACAATTCGATATTTTATTATATTTTTGCAGTTTTCTTTCTTATGATGCGTAATGCATTGTATGTAGAGGCAATTATTGTGGGTTATGGGGGCTGACCTGCTGTTTTTCTCTCCTTTTCTCTCTTTCTGTGTTGTATCTATTCAGCCCCATTCAGCCTACTGTTTTTAAGACACTTATCCCCATCCAGGTGTCGATTTTTTCCTGGCTAGAGGTGGCGAGCCAGCATTGCATAAAGAATCCGGCTTCGCCGGAGACATTTTTCTATCGACAAATTTACACATTTAGCTTGCTCTCAATTTTGTTGTTTTAAATAATATGCTGGCTTGCTACCGCTCGCCAGGATAAACGTCTTAAAACAGTAGGCTGAATGGGGCCGAATGGATACAAACCAGAGAGAGAGGGAGAGAGAAAAAATATATATCAAACGAGGTGCGTCCCCTTAAAACAAAGGGATAATGTACGTGTTTGGCCTTGCGGCCCACTAAAAGTAGCACTTGAGGCAAGATTCTTGGAAAATAATTAGGTATAACTTAAAGCAAGCATCAGGGAGTTAAGCTAGTGAAGTGTCTCATGTCGCTACTACAAACTTCAACCTCAAATTTCCCTCTGATTACGAGCTACTCTTACAACCGCACAAAACATTTACACCCAAGCTTTGTTCTAACATTGTCAAGGAGAAGTGTCCCATTATAACTACAGACATATTTAAGTTGGATTTATGAAGGTGGGATAGGATAGTTATATGGAGTGTAGGTTGGCATGGAGGCTATAAACTGTTTAGCCACAAAGGCAGTCATAATTTTAGATTGCCACTAGAACAGGTATTTTAAGTACCGGCAACTACTTTATGAAAATCTATAAAATACAAAATGTATATATATTTAGTAAGAAGCATTAGATAATTAATTCTTTCGGTTGTAGAGGACGCATTTTACACTACATTTTGGGTATCATTAGACGATTTTATTCAATTTTATGAATAATCTCTAGGAAACAAGGGGAAGATAACTATCTTAATTTACGCTCGAAACTCCTAAAAGTTTTCCCTGAACTGAGTAAAATCATCTAATAAATAGTAAAACAAACGGTCAAAGCGCTAAATAATTCTGAAGGAGTTACATTCAACAATCATCTCTCTTTTGTACAGGTAGCAATTAGGTATGCAACGGACACACAACCTATGCATTAACCCTATTTGGACCGAGGGAGGTCCATTTAGGTCTCCCTTGTATCGCTCCATTAGTTTGGAGATTTTAAGAAGTTCCACCCCATTAGTTTGGCGATAATAAAACGCTTCATCCTATTCAGTGTTCGATATTTTTCTGGGCGAGCGATAATGAGTGTTTATCTTAGAACAAATCGGCCTTCGGCCATAACATTTTCAGATCTTTCTATCGAAAAATATAAACATTTAGCCTGGAGGGGGTCTGGGAGGACATGTTTTAGCCTGAAGGAAGTCTGGGAAGGCATTTTTGTTAGCCTAAGGAACAAACTAAAATATGTAGTTCTAAATTGGCGGCAGCAAGCAAAATCCCATATAATAATAAAACAAAATATCATAATAAGTTAATAATCCACGAGACATTGGACGGTTGGACCATATAGTGTTAAGAACTCAAGTGTAAAATAACAAGTCTGACATTTAACAATCAACATAACCCCTTCAATTAGACGACGATTTCTTCGACCCTTTCAGAATACTAGGACGTCTTTCTTCCGTTTATTTTGGCTATTAATAGACGATTTATTCAGTTTAGGAAGGAGTTGTGAGAGTCAAAGAATTAATTGAGATATACTTTCCCACTTTGATTCGTAAAGAGCCTCCCAAAACTGAATAAAATCGTCTAATGTCAGTCAGAATTAAACGAAAATGCTTCCTCCAATAAGAAAAAAGGTTACTGCTAAGTATGCCACATGATTATGTTTAGCTTAGGAAGTACAGTTACCTATATAAGTTCTGTTCCTCTCTGAAATTTATATTTATGGAAGTAAATATAGTATTATTGAATTTAGAGTGCATTATATTATGTAGCAGTTGTATAAGAAAGTGAATTAACTACTGCATAGCAAGGAACTCTCCTAATTTAATAATGCTATTTTTACTTTCATAAATATAATCTCACAGATGAACAGTTCCCTGCACTGTATCTCTCAGAATCAGAGGGGGTAAAGCGTACACTATCTCAATAACCCTCTACCTCTAACAAGCTCTTACTAAGTCGAATAAAGTAGTCTGAAAGTAGCTAGAAGAAATCAGAGTCATCTGATTGGAAGGGTTTAATATTCATACTAGGGTCGGTTATATTTTATTTGACGGCAAATTCAATCCCTTAGGAACTGGTTTATCGATAATTGATAGAATAATATACCTGCTATCTTTTTGCTTCATATTGTTGCCGAGTGTTCATAATCACAACATATTTACCTATATAACCTCTGCAATAGCAGAGTATTAAAGATTATGACTTGGCAAGTTACCATCAGCTGGAAATATACATATACCGGTACAGACCATAATACAAATATCACACACACACAATATAAATTATATATATATATTGTACAGCCTACATGTACTACAAGGTATCCGTTTCCTAGTATCAAATGTGCTACCCCTGAGCATGTGATAGTATGCTACAGTTATTAATAAATATTGGAGTCATAGCTAGGGTTAATCAGAGAACATTCCAGAGAAAGTTTAAATGGGTTTCCCCGCACTTAATATAGTTGGAGATTGTGAATCATAATTTGCCATTGTACCGTACTATATTTGTCACCATCTGCACACTCAACCTTATCATCACCACCCACGCCTATCACCTGTAATCATCACCACACCACCACTCATCACCACACACACTCATCCCCGCCCACACTTATCATCACTACTCATCACAGCGTGCACAATCACTCGTCACCACCTACGTTTATCACTACATATCACCACACCATTACTTGTTGTTGTTGTTGTTGTTCCCCAAGCTGCCTGGCCGAACAGCCCCAAGGCCCCGAGCAATTCCAAGGCCATAACCGAGCGCCCCCACAGAACCTTCCCTGCCGACCACAATAAAGCCTGGGTGACCGAAGCCACTCCATGGCGGGAGCTGAGGAGGGTGCGGAAACGCCCGGGAAACCAAAGCCCCACCCAGGGCCCTGTGCCCCTCAGCAATTATGAAGAGAAAGTGAGGGGCAAGGGAAAAATGTGACGCTTTGGCTTCCAATCTTGGTAGATTGGGAGGTCAATTCACGGAAGAGACGCCGTCACTTGAGATCTAGAAAATATATAAGTTAAAGGAACAGTCAGAGTAAGCTATGGGTATGGCAGAGATCGCTCAGTTCTCACTCTGATAGACCAGCCCATCACCACATGACTAGAACCCAATCCTCTCAGCATCAGCTAGGAAAGGCCCTAGAAAGCCGCCTTTGGCGGTGGGATAGCTCCCCTATTTCAACCCCTTTCGGGGTCGGGCACCCGCCCACACATTACTTGTTACAACCATCACCTGTCACCATCCACGCTTAGCACTACTCATCACTCTCAGATATGTACACAGTTACGAATTAGGTTTTAAGTAGTTAAGTAATATTATATATATATGCTAAAGTAGCTTAGAAGCTATGTACTGGTTCGGGTATTCAAACTCCAGAATAATAGGTATTTTCTCAACACCAAAAAGTCTATACTTTCTAAACTGCTTGTATAGTATAATGAACAATATTTTTTACCACATGTATATAATAAAATGTCTACGCGTTTCCTGGTAACCACCTAGTACTCCAGCTAAGTCTCATCCCCAAGGGTTTGGGTGCTGAAAGGACACCACTGAATAATATAGTATACCGGTACCGTACGGCACAAATACAGATATTTATAGAATTCTAGCTTAATGTTTATGAGATCACAAAATAAAGGCGTGACTAATCTAATTGGTGGAGTATTTTGTAAAACATTGCTTAAATTATTTTGTACCGTAGTTTAAAGCAGAGCAAAAATACAACATGATACTACACATAGACCCTACCACCATAATTTGTATCACCCCATTTACTTCACCAGCACCTCATCAACTACTGTAGTCTACTAACCAATGCCAACACAACTATTTTGGATATAATACTAAGCTACAGTACACTTACAAAATATTCATTTAGTTCTAAAGTTTTCGAAGATTTCTTGGAGTATATGAGTATTTATATTAATATATTATCTAGTATAGCTATACGCATTCGGCAGTTCGAGGAGTAAATAAGGAGCATCATTTATGTCCTTGAGTGTACTATAGCCGATCCTCCACAAAGTCACTATATATTTTACATCACAACAAGTATTTCCTTCACGAACACTATTAACTACAGTATATAGTAAATCACCCAAGATAAAACCTCACTCATAACTTATAAAACCCAAACTCCCAGTAATATAAGGTACACAGAAAACAATAAATAATGAAGCATGTTAAATGTATGTCTGATTTACACAGTGGATAATCGAGAGCAGAAAACTAAATATGAATTAAATTTGATTGAGCAGGAATAATCTGGGAATCAATGTTTTCATGATTAGTTACCAGTATTAGATATTGGAATTATCTGAAGGATGGACGAAGATAGAATATGTTACATTATTCAAAATTAACAAAGACAGGTAGGCTAGTTTTGAAATAATGAAAAGTAATATTTGTTTTCTGTGTAATACCGTATACATTTGTATTTTCATAGTTTCTCCTATGCGTAGGCTATCAAGTTCCCTATCATAATCCCTCTTATTTTCCCATAAGAGGGTAATATCCCGTCCCATTCGAAATTCCTCATCCAGAGAGAGAGAGAGATTTTGATTTTGCCCCGAGGGGCGAGTTTATTGAGCAGCGCCCCCCATCCTGTGAGGGGACAACCACTAGTAAGGCGATACATACTGCTCAAAGAGCCATTATTCCACTGAAACAACAGCATCGTCGTCTGGTTATATTCATATTTGTGTTTATAAGTCAGGTTGGCATTATTCAGATGTGTTATTATAGTTTCCTCATTTAATTGTCACATGGTCTGTATATACCATACGTATCTCATTAAAAAAAAAAAGCACTACAGAACTAGTGCAATCGTATGAGGAGACTTCATATTTGCTTTACATCAATGGTTATTGAGATCATAGTTAGCTGAATACAATTATTACAAAAATAGGCAATGGTATAAATCAACATAATACATAATTTAATACAGGCGGACATAATCATGATCCGGTTCGTTGTGTACTGGGAGCTAAGGTGTCTTGAAATCGCCTCGTACCCATACACAACGAACGTATTATAGTCTGCATGGTTGGTATCTAATTGAATATACTTAGTGGGTATTTCAAGAATGTCAGGGGTAAGGAAATGTGATTTGTATATTAGAAGACTGTGATTAACGAGACGTGTAACATGTGGAGGGAGGTGGTAGAAAGAGAGGGATCTCGTTGGGGGTGGAAGTTTCGCTCCCAGGAATTTTCGTTCCTGTGGTATTTCAATAATAATAATAAAATAATAATAATAATAAGGGGACAACCACTGGTAAGGCAATACATACTGCTCAAAGAGCGATTATTCTACTGTAACAACAGTATCGTCGTCTGGTGTTATTATAGTTTCCTCATTTGATTGCCACATGTGCTGTATATACGTGCTCATGAAAAAAAAAAAAAAATATGTGACTGAATTATTAATTGACAGGTAAATAATAGCACTACAAAACTAGTGCAATCATATGAGGAGACCATTCATGTTTTCTTACATCAATGGTTATTGAGATCATAGTTAGCTGAATACAATTATTACATACATGATGTGACTAATATTTCGAACTACATAAATTATTATGCAATAATAGTACGACAAATATATTACAATCATATGAGGGACACTTCACATTCTTCATTACATCAACGGTTATTGAGGTCATAGTTAGCTGAATACAAGAGTCACATACATAATGTGACTAATATTACCAACTACCGAAGTTATAATGGAATTATAGTAATACAAATATTTTACAAACATGGTTCAAATCCTTATTACAATAATGGTTATTGAGGGGATAGTTAGCGCAATATGACCAGTGGAGAAGTTTACATGCCGATAGTAATATAATATTTAGTAGGGTGTGTGGTTATGGGAGAGAGGGAGGGGGTTTTGATTTGATTTGATTTGATTGTTTTATTGAGAAAAGTACAAATGTTGCACAAGTATCGTAGTTACATTATCTCAAAAGGGCGAAGGTGCATACGCAATCTTCACCCTATTTCTAGCTTAAACTATGTCATTACATATATAGTTAGATGAGTAATACATTGATATTGAAGATAATTTTTAACACTACCTAAGTTTAGTATATACAGTATTATAATAAAGACATACCGGTATCTAAAATACATGAGTCCCCGTTATAGACCTTGATCAGATTGTTTTTTGTTTTTAAACACGCATGCTGTCCCACAAGACCCCCAACTGAGTCCCTCCTTAAACATCCTAGAGGGACCCTACCCAAGGCCACCTAGAGTACCAGGACGCACGGATGGGACCTTTAAATTATGTGACGTCGACAAAAGGAGTGCTGAAACGGTCAGTACCCTCGCAGGTCAGTATACATTTAAGTGAGGTAGGGGGAGGTTGTCGCTGTGTTTCCAAACTATTTACCCCTCATATATACTTTATAAGTACATTATTCCCTGTGATAGCTTCTCCATGATCATCAACAATGCCTTACACGTGTTCAGTGCCAAATTGCAAGGGGAATTACAGATCGGGACCGAAAGTGCACGTGTTTAGGTTCCCAAGGAATGCTGACCTTTCCAGCAAATGGCTTACAGCCATTCGACGAGTAGATTACACTCCAAATGAAAACAGCAGGGTGAGTAAAAATTAGTCTACAATGTTATTCACGTGTCTAAGTATTGAGTACGGTAGGCTTAAACATTACATGACTAAATTTACTCATTCCTTCAGCAAGTTGAAATAGAAATAATAATAATGTTAATATAAATAATAATAATAATAATAATAATAATATTGATAATACTAATACTAATACTAATAATAATAATAAATAGAAATAATAATAATAATAATAATAATAGTAGTAGAATATAATAATAATAATAATAATATTAATAATAGTAATAATAAGAATAATAGTAATTGAGTAGCTCAACAGTGGGAGTATATAGATTTTCGGGAGTTTATTATGTGGTATATCGATGACTTAATTAATGATATAAGATGTGTTACCTTTAATATAATTATTATTAATTTCATTATTGATATTATAATTACTAATATTAGTATTATTAGTATTATTAGTATTATCGACGAAGAAAGTTATCCATAACCACGGAGTAGAAGTTATTTTATTTTGTTTGTTGTGTATGTTTGACGACGACGCTGGCGGATGCATTGAATTGGATCCTCCTCCTGGATCAATGCTGCATAATGAAATAATTTTGTATTCCCAATTATGGAAAAATATATATACAAAATGTAAGCCTACCCAGTACTGTAATTTAAGTGTGGTATATTGAATTGTATATAATATTCATAAGTCAAATTACACACTGCTCAAAATCAGTGTATTTACTCCTTCGTGAATGATTGAACTACCAAGCAATAATATCGCTCGCAATACAATTATGCAAAGATTTATTTTTAGCTTAGCTATATCGGAGCTTTCATCTCTTACAGGTGTGTGAGCTCCATTTTAGACCTGATGAAATAAGGCGAGAAACTTCGTACTTTGACGAGAAGAGCGGAACTAAATTAGTGGCCAAGTTGACGTATCCTCGGCTCTGTGATGGTGTAATTCCATCACAATTGCCAAACTGCCCCTCTTACCTTTCTGGCCCATCACATGCTAGAGAAGCCCCGGACAAGAAGAGGAAACGAATGGAAGAGTCTGCCATTCAAGCTGCGGTAGCAAAGAGTATTGCAGATAACAATAAGTACAAACAAGACATAACATTTCATTCTTTAGATGAACTTAAAGACAAATACAGTTCATTGATAAGAAATACTGGACAGTTATTGAAAACGAGGAAGATTTTCATATATGTCGAATTGTTCATTCCCCACAACCTAAAGTTATTTTGTCCTTAGTCATCAAATCAGACTGTAATGTTCAGGCTAGTGTACAGGCAGTGCAAATAAACCAGCTAGGGGATTATAAGATTCCTTCAAAGGTCACTGACATTAATACACTTGAAGTGTTGCTTGATGCTTTGCGTAAGTGCGATATCAATAATCCTGCCTCAAACCCAATTAATGCAATTGTAATAATTCAACTTGTGATCTTTTTGTCAACTATTGTACAGGATAATGGCTTCAAGTATCAGAATACACTCAAATTCGTTTGTGAACAGCTTCATTTAATGACTCTCACTAAATTTGATTACTCCTCAGAATTTTTGATATTCTCCTCTCTCTTGCATAATTGCTCACCTCAAGGTTACAGACTTCCGAGAGATAAGAAATGCCTAATTCTACCTAGATATTCAACTATAAGACGAATATTTTTGTCCAAAACGTTTAACCCAGCTATCGAACACCGTACCAGCCATTTTCTTATGTATATTAAGAACAAATTTAAGTCCCTGACAACCCGTGATAAAACGGTTACAATGATGTGTTACGACCTGGCACTCTGGTACACAAGGGCTCTCAATCAGGACTCGAATACGGTTCGCTGCCACAACGGAAACACACGATCCCAACCCCTGAGTACTGCAAGCCGAACAAAAAACACCAATACCCTCCAGAGTTCAATCTGCTATAACGGGGTATACAAGAACTCGGTACTAGTGTTCAACAACAGACTAATAAAGAGACAGGAATTATCTAGTCTGGTCAACAATCAAACAATGAAGTAAGAAACAACAACACCAAAGAATAGTGTTGGCCGAAGCCGAAGTAATCCACCCTTGACTAAGAACTTAAGAAGTCCTCCACCCTCTACTTCGGATCGGCACTATTACGTTACGTTAATTAATAGTCCTTAAGCATCGAGCAAGGAATCTTCTGAAAAAAGTTAGATGCTTCTCGGATGCTCGTAAGAAGTACGTATCGGATTTTGAACAGTAATTCAATAAGAAAAACACTGGCAATTAAATACTATTAAAGGTTTAAATTGGCATAAGAATAATTAAAAGAATATGCAATAGTAAATGGCAAACATTAAAAAGAAGTACTCCGCAAATGCAACGGCAATAGCCTACTCGGATTGTGCTCGTGGGCCACTAATCACTAAAGTAGCCAAGCTTGCAACACATGAAATCAATAGTACATAAGGAAAGCTTCAATACTATTCTGTATCTACTAATCGAGTAAAGTCTAGCTGGGGTACTGTGGGCAAAAGGTAGCAGTGACTGAGCAAAAACGGCTCGTAGCCTAGCGAAGTCCTCACAACTGTTTAAAGTATTACGTTAACACTAACAAGTGCACTTTGAGAAATCCAGATCCCTTGTATCTGGTTTTCTCCCGGCTCCTTGACAAAGTAAAAACAAGCTGTTAATAAAATACAGGGTGGTTAGGCTCTTGCCCTCACGCACTGTAAATTATTAACTCAACACAGTCAGCCGCGAAGACAACCTAGGCTTCACTGAACCGAAACGAGTATGCAGGTTTATCGCTTAACCACTGCATCAAACAACAACTCGTAACACAGAAAAGCCTTACCCCAGTCTAGCATTACCTAGACTAGCAGAAAACAGGAATAATAATAATAACACACAGGGAAATGCATAGACAAGTGCAACAAACATAAATCAATCCTATTCTAAGTTAACCCTTCCAAAATAGGCTATCTAATAGGCATGTATCTCATGAGAACTCAAGCGATAATACGTTGGCTGACTAGCTCTGCACCAACGGGACCATGGAAGTTAAAAAGGGTAGGGAAAAGAGGAGATAAGAATGTAAGGTAGTAGAGAAAGTTCACATCAGTCAGAAGAATATATATAGTTAGCAAGGGAAATGAGAAGTCGCTCTGCCTAATGAGTTCTGATCAAAAAATGGCTAGACTTCCCTTTTTATACTCGGCCCTCTAGTGAGCCCAACGTGAACTACTAAGGACCACCCACTGACAATCATTACGTAATTTCTCTCTCTCCTCTGGGATAGACAAAGGCTTTCCTAGCACTGAGGGGAGGGGGGAGGGAGTGCTAGTGAGTTAGGCCCACCTCCCGCATGGCGCACCCACTGACCCCCAACTGTGGCTGCCACTTCTCCCATCATTACAAATAAGTTTTACACACAATACTTATAACTAATGATATAAAATAGAACTCGTTGACTCAGATGAAAACAAAATACATATTCATATTACTTATAGTACAACGGCTCACATGAACTAAGTTAGGAAACTCTACATAGACTACAGCCAAAGTTCCTGCCCTGACGATCCTAGCGAGAGTGGGGCATGACTAGGCGTTCTGTACAGCATGCTCACACTGGACCTGCGTCACACCTCCCCCAAGATTTTACTTGCTCAACCCTGAGCTAAAATCTGACAAACACAGAACCCCATCAAGCCCCTCACGCCCAGCGACCGCATGGCACTAAAACAAAGCTGAGTTTATCACCAAAACACATCTTATTATTAACCAAAAATTCACATTTTATAACTCCTCCCAACAATAGCAAAAAGACACAATATCATGCTCCCAGAGCGAGTTTACAGCAGCTCAGCCGTTTGATAGTTCGTGGACTACTCAAACTCTATAGGCTATGACAAACTTATACCTATATCAAAAGAAAGAGTTTTTTATATGATTTTTATATTTTAATATGTTTTTCCCGGCTGCACTATAAGGGCAGCCTATTTTCCTCCACTCAAACCCACACACCTGTGATAGCCTACGACTGATCATCCACCCTTGATAAACAATCCGCGATCACATTGTCACATCCAGCAATATGACGGATGTCCAGGTTATACTCCTGCAACATCAAAGACCACCTGGTCAGTCTCATATTGCGATTGTGAAATTGATTCAGGAATCTCAAAGGGTGATGATCAGTGTAGATAACCACGACTGGGCCATAGGCTGGAACATACACCTCGAAGTGCCTGAGCGACAGCACAATCGCCAGTAATTCCTTTTCTATTGTAGAATAGTTCTTTTGTGCAGCATTGAACTTCTTAGAAAAGAAACTTACTGGGTGTTCCACACCTTCATTGTCTGTCTGTAGCAAGACGGCACCAGCCCCTACACCACTAGCATCTGTTGCCAGCTGAAAAGGCCTGTTAAAGTCTGGGGCCCTGAGTATCGGGTGAGTACATAGCAAATGTTTCACCAAAGTGAAAGCCTTTTCACACTCAGGTGCCCACAAAAACTTTTTGTCTTTAGATAACAAATCTGTGAGAGGTGCCAACACCGTTGAGTAACCATTTATGAAGCGTCTGTAGTAGCCTATCATACCCAAGAATCTCATAATCTGCTTCTTAGTTGTTGGGTGCGGAAATTTATTGATAGCCTGTACCTTGTTCTGAGGAGGGCACACCTGTCCCCTTCCCACTACAAACCCAAGGTACTGCACAGTGGCTTTTACGAAGTCACACTTTGCCAAATTTACTACCAGACCTGCTTCACTAAGTTTCCGGAACAAGGTCTCAAGGTGCTCACAATGGCTCTCAAAGTCGTCATCATAAATGATTACATCGTCCAAATATACGGTGCAATTTGGAATGTCCTTTACAATTTCATTCATCAGGTTCTGAAACGTTGCTGGTGCATTCTTAAGTCCGTAAGGCATAACATTGCACCGGTAGGTACTCCCGTCCACAACAAAACCACATACCTCTTTAGCACGCTCGGACAAAGGTACTTGCCAGTAACCTTTTACTAAATCTACTTTAGACAAAAAACGAGCATTACCAATTTTGTCAACACTATCATCAACCCGAGGAAGAGGATATGGGTTAGTTGGAGTCAAACCGTTTAACCTACGGAAATCAATACAAAAGCGTACCTTGCCATCTGGCTTAGGCTGCAGTGTTACAGGGGAAGTCCACTTAACTGTGCCTTTCTCTATCAACCCTCTACCGAGCATATACTCCAACTCATCCCTCAGAGCTGGTAGTTTTATGGGGGGCACACGGTACGGGATTGACTTAAAGGGTAGATGGTCCCCCACGTCAACATCATGCATAGCCTGAGTAGTGAGGCCTGGGTGTTCAGCAAATACAGTGGGGTATGAACCGAACAACTGACGGATAGCATCAAACTGCGGCTCAGGCAAATGAGCTATAGCCTCGTCAGCCCTTAGGCTCGAGTTCCCCGCCCACTGATCCGCTGAAACATGTTGATCCCAGCTATCCTCCTCTGAAGCTTGACTGTCCCCCTCTCCTTCTCCACCACGGCCGCAACAAGCCAACACAGGGACAGTGAGAGGCTCAGAGGGGCGCCTCACATACTCTTTAATAAGGTTCACGTGACATAACTGGTTCTTTTTCCTCCTGTCTGGAGTGGCAACAAGGTAATCTAAGTCTGAAATTTGTTCTACAATTTTATAAGGTCCAGTGTACTTCGCAGAGAGGGGGTTACCAACCAAAGGCAACAAAATTAATACCTCTTGTCCTACAGTGAACTTCCGGAGCCTCACTTTGCGATCATACCTGTCCTTCATCAAAGCTTGTGATTCTGTCAAATTTCTACCTGCCATCTCCAGACTCTTAAGCATGCGCTCACGGCTTTCAAGCACATACTTTAATAATGGACAAGGCTGCACAGTCCCCTCCCAAATTTCTTTCAGCATGTTAAGGGGGCCCCTGACACGGTGTCCAAAAATCAGCTCGTTTGGACTAAATCCCAGGCTCTCACCAGGTACCTCCCGAGCAGCAAACAGCACATAAGGCAATCCAAGATCCCAATCCATACCGTTGTCAGCACAATAACACCTGAGCATGCTTTTAAGTGTAGCATGCCACCGCTCAAGCACCCCTTGACTCTCAGGGTGATACGCTGACGATACTACTGCTCGTATCCCATGCTGTTGCATTGTTTGCTTGAACATGTTGGAGGTGAAATTAGATCCCTGATCAGACTGAATCTCCTCCGGGTACCCGTACCTTGAGAAGTACCACAACAAGTTACTGACTACCGTCTTAGCCATTCCATTTTTCATAGGGTATGCATCGGGGTATCTAGTGGCAACATCCATTATGGTTAACAAAAATTTATTTCCCGCCTTAGTGGGAGGGAGTGGACCAACCATGTCAACAATAATTTTACTAAAGGGTGGCCCAATCACAGGAATAGGGTGTAACGGAGCCTTAGGAATAACTTGGTTCGGTTTCCCGACACGTTGACAAATATCACAGGAGTTTATCCATGACTGCACATGGAGACTTCATCCCCGGCCACCAAAACAATTTCCCCAAAGCCGCCACCGTTTTTCTCACCCCTAGATGTCCTGCCAGTGGTGTGTCATGCGCCAACCTCAGTAGGCTATCCCTGCACTCCCGTGGCACCACCAACTGGTCCACTACTCCGGACCCCTTTTGCCAACTACGTTTAGGGTCTTGAAAACGCCTATAAAGGATGCCTTCTAAATAAAAAAAATCTCCTGGCTGTGCATCGCCGTCCTCGTCGAGCTCTACAGCTCCATTAGCACACGTTTGGAGCTCAGGGTCCTCTAGTTGCAACCGACGTATATCTGAGGGTGCCAAGCGATCTAACTGCTCCCGGAGCAATGCATGACCTTCCCCGATACTGGGCTGCTCCCTCTGTCTCTCTCGATGTACATAACGTTGCTGTCGTGGAGACTCGTCATGCCCAGCCTCGTCACTCTCGATGACAGGCCCAGGGGCTACTCCAGAATTAAGTAATGGTGCTAATACTGAATCACCCAGGAGAGCCGCCGAGTCAAAACTCTTAAAACCAACTCCAGCTTTAGCCTCCTCCTGTTGATCGTTCCTCCGCTGGTCTGAAGACGGAGGACTAGGCTGTGACACTTTAGCTGCCCGAGCTCGGGTGACAACACACGCCATGGGTTGTGTCTGGCACCGCTCGACCCACTCTTGCTCTTCCCTACTCACGTCGGCCGGCCTCTCGGCAACGACTAAGGGTAGAACCTCAGAAGCGGGCATTGCAAAGTCGTTGCCGAGAAGAAGGTCGACGCCCTCCACTGGCAGTTTCTCCACAATCCCGACATCCAATTCCCGTGCCACACCATCCACCTCCAACTCCAACCGCACCAGCGGGTATGACCGAGTTGCATTAATACCCTGCACCACTACCACCCGAGCCGCGTTTATAGGGTAGCCAGTCAAGTTTTTCATCAGTCTGGGAAGCACCTGTATCACGCAAGACCTCTACTCCATGCTTGCGCCCCGCCCACATCACGCAACCCCGCCCTCTATTGTTCGCAAAAAACATCCTGAGCAGGGTTCGAGCCTCCCAGGTGCTTCTGCATTGGCTGTGCCTCAGCCTCTGACGAACTGCCCCAGGCAAACTCAGATGACTTCGGAGACACACCAATGTTGCAGGTCAAAGACACAGCTGCTGTAGGTGGTTTGCTAGGACAGACTCTTGCAAAGTGCCCCTTTTTATGACAATGATAACACTCCAACTCCCCTTTGGGCTTCCCTTGGTACTGGGAAGGGCCCGGCCCCTTCTTAAATGGGACGGTGCTAGTCTTGTGGTCAGTCTTGGTATCATGGCTCTTGTACTTGTTTGCATAAGGTATATCACTAACTCGGGGGGGGGTGGGGCGTCACGCCCCTTGTTACCTGCCTCACTACGCTGGGCAGACCCGCACCCACGAATTAGTGATAGCCGGAGGTCAGCCATCTCAGCTGCCTCCTGTAGAGTTTTTGGGTTCTTTTCTTTAATAGTTAAAGTCATTTCTGCACCAGTACACTTATAAAACTGCTCGAGCAGAAACAGCTCAGTCAACTGTTCGGCCGTCTCAGCTTTCTCAGAATGTGTCCAGTTTTTAAGTGCATCTTTTAAGTCCCGGGCATGTTCAAGAAAGGTCGCCTCCCTAGTCTTTGTAACACCCCGAAACTTCAATCGATATGTTTCCGGTTGCAACTCGTATGCCCGTAGGACAGCTCTCTTCAATTCTGGGTAGTCAATGCAAGACTCTAAAGGCAGTGCATCATAAGCCTTCAGACCCTTACCCGTAAGTCTTGAGGAGACTAGAGCTGCCCACTTCTCTTCAGGCCAATTATGCTCCCTACATTTCTTCTCAAAACGATTAAAAAATTCTGTGACTTCAGTTTCACTAAATACCGGCACCAATTTGACTAATTGGGCCAAGGACTGTTCTCTTACTTGGCCCTCACGGCCCATCCAAGTCCCTGTCGACTCTGCACGAGACTTATCTAAATCTAATTTAGCACAATATTTCTCCGAGTCGTACCTAAGCTCAGCCTCATGCCTCCTAACCTCAATCTCATGCCTCCTGGTCTCATTCTCCTTCCTCCTGGTCTCATCCTCCTGCTTCCTAGCCTCAATCTCCTGCTTCCTAGCCTCAATCTTAGCAAGCTCAAGTCTAAATACCATATCTGGAGACAGGCAGGAAGAGGGAGCTGCCACTACTGAAGGAGGGGGGGCAAAAACTGGGGAACCACCATGTGCACCACCCGAGGGCACTCCAATCTGCCAATTCTCATCCCTCTGTGGGAGAGTGCTAACCTCCGGTAACTGAGTGGACGGCACTGTGGGAGTCGAGTGAGAGGGGATCTGGGGAGGAACCCCCCCAAACGCCCTCTCCTCCGAAACCCCATGTCGCCCACGCAACACCCAGGAAATCAGCTCCCCCTTGGACATCCCTACTACATTGGAAATGCCCAAAACCTTGGCTATCAGGTGCAAGCCACAAACATCCACCCCAGTCAGCCTCTCCTCCGTCACGTGGTACCGCTTACTCACAAAAACTCTAGCATCCTCCTCACTGGTTACTAACGGCACACCTTCAAATGGCATCTCTCGCTCATCGTCAGTGCTAATGCACGACATACTGAAGTCCACAAAAAATTCTCGAGACAAAAGTGTTAAACTTCCTATGCAAGCACTAATTACTAAATTAACTGGAGTCTCTTAAATGCTTTACTAATTGCCATACAAAAAAAAAAAAAAATCTTCAATATGCACGCTAAAATACAAACAAACAAATGTTGTACAACTCTGCAAAAATTTATACTGTTCACAAAATCCTAAGCAAGGTCGCCATTTGTTACGACCTGGCACTCTGGTACACAAGGGCTCTCAATCAGGACTCGAATACGGCTCGCTGCCACAACGGAAACACACGATCCCAACCCCTGAGTACTGCAAGCCGAACAAAAAACACCAATACCCTCCAGAGTTCAATCTGCTATAACGGGGTATACAAGAACTCGGTACTAGTGTTCAACAACAGACTAATAAAGAGACAGGAATTATCTAGTCTGGTCAACAATCAAACAATGAAGTAAGAAACAACAACACCAAAGAATAGTGTTGGCCGAAGCCGAAGTAATCCACCCTTGACTAAGAACTGAAGAAGTCCTCCACCCTCTACTTCGGATCGGCACTATTACGTTACGTTAATTAATAGTCCTTAAGCATCGAGCAAGGAATCTTCTGAAAAAAGTTAGATGCTTCTCGGATGCTCGTAAGAAGTACGTATCGGATTTTGAACAGTAATTCAATAAGAAAAACACTGGCAATTAAATACTATTAAAGGTTTAAATTGGCATAAGAATAATTAAAAGAATATGCAATAGTAAATGGCAAACATTAAAAAGAAGTACTCCGCAAATGCAACGGCAATAGCCTACTCGGATTGTGCTCGTGGGCCACTAATCACTAAAGTAGCCAAGCTTGCAACACATGAAATCAATAGTGCATAAACAATATCATACATAAGGAAAGCTTCAATACTATTCTGTATCTACTAATCGAGTAAAGTCTAGCTGGGGTACTGTGGGCAAAAGGTAGCAGTGACTGAGCAAAAACGGCTCGTAGCCTAGCGAAGTCCTCACAACTGTTTAAAGTATTACGTTAACACCAACAAGTGCACTTTGAGAAATCCAGATCCCTTGTATCTGGTTTTCTCCCGGCTCCTTGACAAAGTAAAAACAAGCTGTTAATAAAATACAGGGTGGTTAGGCTCTTGCCCTCACGCACTGTAAATTATTAACTCAACACAGTCAGCCGCGAAGACAACCTAGGCTTCACTGAACCGAAACGAGTATGCAGGTTTATCGCTTAAGCACTGCATCAAACAACAACTCGTAACACAGAAAAGCCTTACCCCAGTCTAGCATTACCTAGACTAGCAGAAAACAGGAATAATAATAATAACACACAGGGAAATGCATAGACAAGTGCAACAAACATAAATCAATCCTATTCTAAGTTAACCCTTCCAAAATAGGCTATCTAATAGGCATGTATCTCATGAGAACTCAAGCGATAATACGTTGGCTGACTAGCTCTGCACCAACGGGACCATGGAAGTTAAAAAGGGTAGGGAAAAGAGGAGATAAGAATGTAAGGTAGTAGAGAAAGTTCACATCAGTCAGAAGAATATATATAGTTAGCAAGGGAAATGAGAAGTCGCTCTGCCTAATGAGTTCTGATCAAAAAATGGCTAGACTTCCCTTTTTATACTCGGCCCTCTAGTGAGCCCAACGTGAACTACTAAGGACCGCCCACTGACAATCATTACGTAATTTCTCTCTCTCCTCTGGGATAGACAAAGGCTTTCCTAGCACTGAGGGGAGGGGGGGGGGGGGGAGTGCTAGTGAGTTAGGCCCACCTCCCGCATGGCGCACCCACTGACCCCCAACTGTGGCTGCCGCTTCTCCCATCATTACAAATAAGTTTTACACACAATACTTATAACTAATGATATAAAATAGAACTCGTTGACTCAGATGAAAACAAAATACATATTCATATTACTTATAGTACAACGGCTCACATGAACTAAGTTAGGAAACTCTACATAGACTACAGCCAAAGTTCCTGCCCTGACGATCCTAGCGAGAGTGGGGCATGACTAGGCGTTCTGTACAGCATGCTCACACTGGACATGCGTCACAGATGGTTGATGAAATTCACCTGAAGCCTTACTTGGATTATAAAGCAGGAAATATTGTTGGTTCAGCATTTGACAGTGATGCAATTGCAACAAGCGCATATGTGTTTATGCTAAACAGTATTCGGTCAAAATACAGAGATGTTGTTCACATAATTCCAGCAAAGATAATGAAGGCAGAGACATTATATAACATTATGAAGAAGATTATTTTAGGGCTTGAGAAGATAGGATTTAGTGTCATTAGCATTGTAACAGACAATAATGCAATCAATGGCAAAGCTGTATCATATTTTGCCAATCCACCAAAACTGTCCATTGTTTACCCACATCCAGCGCAAAGTACCAGACCTCTCTTTTTCCTATACGACGCTGTACATATTTTAAAATGCATCAGGAATAATTGGCTAGGACAGAAAGATGAAGAAAAAACTATGAAATTCCCACAGTTCCCAAGTAAAAATGTCCGTAATGAATCTAATAAGATAATGTATGCCCCTTTCAGTACTCTCAAAAAACTGTATTTCTTAGAGGAAAATTTGCTCCTAAAGCAGGCCTATAGGCTAAGCCTGAAAGCATTATCCCCCTCCAACCTAGAGAGACAAAATGTCAAATTAGTTCTCCAAATTTTTAATGAGTATATAATTCAAGCCTTGCTCAAGATTGGAAAACATAATGGCCTAACGTTATTTTCAGATGTTGCTAGGTACATCGAAGTGTTTCTTAATTGGTGGAATATAATTAATGTGAAATCCCCATTTAAAGGTCTTAGGCACAATAACAAGTTATCTTGTCCATTAACAAATAGTACAGATGATGACCGATATCAGTTCTTGGATAGTTTCCTTAAGTGGTTAGATGCGTGGGATAGTCTTCCAGGATGTGGGGGGAAACTGACTAGGGAAACAATTAGAGCTCTGAAACATACGACCCATGCAATATTAGAAATAACAAATTATTGCATAACAGAACTGAATATGACCTACATACTAACAGGAAAATTTCAAACAGACAATTTGGAAGCAAGATTTGGTCAGTATCGACAGTTAGCAGGAGGAAATTACAATATTTCTGTACGCCAAATATATGAGTGTGAGAAAAAGATACGGATGATGTCAGTTTTAAACTTAGTTTACCCATACTCGACAAGAAGGTCATTTTAAAGGATTTTGAAGAAATTGACTATGAGCAAGTAAAAACAGATGAGGAAATTGATTTTGGTTTATGTCATACGAATGTTGAAGTTTGTAAGGAGGATATTGACAGGTGTAAAGACATCATCCCCGTTATAGTTTATTTAGCTGGCTATTGTTGTTACTCCGTGATAAAGAAAATGAAATGTAATGCTTGTAAAGAAATGATTACGTGTTCAGATAGTGCTGAAGAAATCCCAGAAAATCTAAGTTACATTGCTGGAATTAGCAGAGGTTCTCTTATATACCCAGATAGTGTGACTGCGAACATGGTCATGTATAACTATATTGTAATTAACAAACTTGCTAAGCTTCCTGCCTTTCGCAATGCTACTAGCCAAAGAAATATAGCAACACACCTCACAGTTACGGCTTTAGCAGATGCTGATCTCCTGTTCCCTAGTGATATCTGTGAAAATGGTCATAGCACCGAAAAAATAGAAAGTATGGTGGTATATGCTTCAACAAATGCAATTTTAAATAATTACTGTGCTAAAGAAAATAACATCCCAACAGCTAACAGAGCTAATAAGAATGTAGGCGTGAAGAGAAAGCTTCAAACCCTAGAGAAATAGATAATGTGTACTGTATTGCATAGTATAATATGATATCATGTGTGTGTGTGTGTGTGTTACTCAGTTACTTGTTCGTCAAGGGGAATCCACGCAATGCGAGCTAAGCTCATTATTATCGCGCCTCCTTAACTGGGAATGTATTGCGTGAAATGCATGTTAAGTGTTTTATGTACTGTTGGAATGGCTGTGGATGTGTGTGTAGTCTGTATTTTAGCCAATTGACGACATTGGAAACGAAGGCTTAGGGTGGATCTGTATGGTACCATTCTCACTATAGACGGTACCGTCTCGCCCGAAGGCTTAGGTACCCATCAGCTTAGGTGAACCATATGATACCCATCTCGCCTTGTACCATTTTTGCCAACCCCAGATGGGACGTCACAACGTCGTCCACTTATTCCAGGTACCTATTTACAGCTAGGTGAACTGAGGCTAACACATGAAAGGAGACAAGCCCGGCCGGGGATTGAACCCCTGACCCCTCGTGTGTGAGACGAGAGCTCTACCTACTAGGCTACAGGGTGTGTGTGTGTGTGTGTGTTACAGTAAATATATTGTTCATCTTCATACATATAGTATATAATTAAATTACTTATATATATTTGTTCACGAATAATATTGGATGTCACGTAAATTGGCTCTTCAGTAAGGTTGTTTATGTTTTTGTATATAATATAGTAATGTACATAATTATCATTGTGTTTTATTTTACTCCAATATAACAAAGTAATGAGATATACTTATAATAAGTTTTAATCTTGTACAACTACTTGTTCAAGGTATAAGTCATATGGAAGAAATAACCAAAACATATTGTTATGATATCGGTATCATAATATAGAGTATAATAAAGTAAGATATAGGTAGATAGTGGTTTTGCGTACACCTTAAACGTAAAATATATAATTTGTTTGTACGTTAATCTAAAATTTACCAGAGAAAAGAATAAAAGAGAGTATTTATAAAATGGGGACAGAGCGCGGGCAGTGGATGTAGCACCCCATTGCCTACGTCACAGAATGGTCGACACGGCCTGGTACTCTAGGTGGCCTTGCCCTACCCGTCGTGACCCAGTCACCAGACCCCAGCCAATGCCTTCTCTATACATAATTATGTATCGAGAAGGCATTGCCCCAGCACCCAAAACACACAGCCATACAGATTCAGATTCAGATTCAAATTATTTTATTTCCATAAAATAATATTCGGAGGGAAGGTGCAAGTGGTCCTCCGGGAGGGACAGTGCCGCATATCCGGAGGTACTTGTACATCAAGCCATTAGCCGAGAATATTGAGGACAATACAGCAGTATGGTTAGGGTTTTGTAGGAGGTAGAGGAATGGGTGGGAGAGGAGGAGGAGTAGGGCGGGGGGGGGGGGGGAAGGAGGAGGAGGTAAGGTACTCCAGGGAGGAGGAAAGTGTGAGAGGGGAGGTGTGTGTGTGTGTGTATGTGTTGGGGAGGGTGGGACATACTACATATAAATAAGTTGTTTAAGGCCAGCCATAGTACTGAAGATAAATATGGTAGTAAAAAAAAAAAAAAAAAAAACACATCTTAAAAGGGAAAGTTTGAATTTCAACGCAAGTCTACATATATCAGCAGTATCGCTTCATCGTACCTGACACAACATATAAATAAGTAAGGAAGGAAACTGTATACGTGCAAAGATCAAGATTCAATTAAGTTTAGTAGCAAAACAATATTCAGAAGGAAGATACTAGTAGTTCTCCGGGATGGACATGCCGCATATCCGAAGGTACTTAATTATTAAGTAGATCAAACCATTAGCAAAGAATATTGAGGACAATTATGTTGCTTACATATGCAAGGGTCATGTATATTGGCTTGCAAAAGGATATGAATTGGCACTTAACAGATTATTTAAATAAAAGCTGTGTTAGAGGCTCAGAGGGATATGTATATACTGTACATTGTCAATCTATTAAATGAGAATAGCAGTGATAAGTAAAGAAATACTGACTGATATTATAAGTGTGACATGATCAATGAAAATATGAAATCGTGTAGAGGGCGTTACAAAGGGTTTAAGTGTGACCTTGTAAGAAAGAAGAGATGTGTGGAGGGCAAGGGTGCATACTTATAAGGTTCATGTTTCATGTTTACAGTACATATTATTGTGGGGGGGCAAAGTTCTTGTGTTTTTTTAGTATGTTATTGATTACGTTATTCTTTAGCATGTATATTGCTTGATCCTCAATTGTGGTTAACTGATTATTCCTGTATTCCCTAATCATTGGGCATTCCAAGATATAGTGCTCGAGAGAGTGTTTGTTGGGAGCTCTGCAAACCCTACATTGCCTGTGCTCTTCTTCTACCTGCCAATTCAGCTGCCATGGATAACAATAGCCAAGCCTTATTCTTGCATGTACTGAGTCTACCCACCTACTCGTTGTACGTTTACCATAGGTGTATTTGGTCGTAAATGCTACTTTATTGTAGTAGTTTATAGATCGGCTGGCATTATGATGTCTAGCTCTGTCTTCATCCACTCTTTCTTCTTGTGTCTTTTTAATTATAGTTCTCATTTGTTTCAATGACAGTTCAAGAATATGATCAGGTTCTTCTTTCTCTGAGGCCTCCTTGGCAAGCTTATCTGCCCTTTCATTGCCGGGTATGCCTACATGTGAAGGAATCCAGGCAAATTTGACCCCTAGCCTCTTCTCCCCTACACATTTTATCCCCCGTCCGATATCTTGTAAAAGGAAAGGATAGGTGCGTTGGGGGCTAGAGATAGCTTCCAAGGCCGCCCTGCTGTCAGATAGGATAAGAATATTCTTTCCCCTTCGAAAGATACTCCCAATTCCCATCGCTATTGCCACCAGCTCAGTTTGAGTGGAGGAGGCCCAGTCCTGTAGCCTGGATAGTTCATCGTCTTCCTGAGCAAAGTTGCCACCACTCATAATAGTGATGGCAGCTCCTGCCCTCCCAGTTACGGTGTTAAGTGAGCCGTCACAGTATACCTGATCAGTGTTCTCATCTGTCATATCTTCTATTAGTGACATAAAGTTTGTCTTCAGAGCGTAGGACAGGATCTCAGACTTTTTTGTGTTGAGTTGAGTCACTATAATCTCAATAGTGGCCTCTTCCCAGGGCGGAAGGGGGACACTCAATTGCCGGTCATCTGGATGGTAGTCTGTAAGCTGGCTGGGCGGGGTGGGGTCAGTCAGTTGCCAGTCACCGATATAGTAGTCTGTAAGCTGGTAGTCAAGAATGTCAGCAGCAGTTACATGTGGCCAGTCCCTGCCTTTTAAGTCATCTATTCTAAGTAGCTCCATTAGTGCAGTCTTAGGTCGTGTTTCTCTGTCGTCTCTCAGTGTTCGTATGCCTATTATCATATTTGTTTCTTTTATTCTATCAGTGATGGACGATAGATTTAACTCGTATCTAAGATTTTTTACCTTGACATTTCTCGGACATCCAAAAATAAGTCTCATGGCCTCATTTTGCAGTTTGTCAAGTTTTTCGATCTGATTAGCAGGTAGACAGGAGAGAGCAGGTGCATGGTAGTCAATTACTGATCTAATATAGGCAATGTACATGGTCCTGAGGATAGTGATGGAGGCACCTAAGCCTTTCCATGACATTACTTTAAGGGGCCTTAGTCGTCTTTTACAGGTGGTCATTACATGATCAAATTCAGCATTATTACCTTGTAGTCCCCCAACATACACTCCCAGATATTTATAATAGTCTACCCTCTCCAGTACATTACCATGGAGATGTAGAAGCTTGTTACGATTCCAACCTTTTGTTATGGCTTTTGTTTTGTGTGTTGATATTACCAGGCCTAATTGGTCACAAGCTTCTCCTACCAAGTCTAGGGCACGTTGCATGTCCCTGTGACTATCGGCCTGGATCAAAATATCATCAGCATAGCTTTCACAGATCACTCCTCTGGGAAATTTGAGTCTAACAAAAATGTGCATTAATATGTTGAATAGTATTGGACTTAATACTCCCCCCTGTGGTGTACCCAGCTCAAGCTTACGTACTTCAGACTTTTTTACCTTGAAAGACGACATATGCACTTCTATTGCTGAGGTATTCCTTGATCCAGCCCAATAGTTTACCTTTTACACCCATTTTCGCCAACTCGCAAAGTATTACATCCCTGTTTGCTACATCAAATGCACCCTTTAAATCTAAAAATACAGTAAAGTTACACCTATGGTTAGAGAGATATGATGTGATACAGGACATTGTACTTCTGCCTTTGATGTAGCCATTCAAATGCGGGCTCAATTGTGACTATTTTGTGCAGTAGCCTATTAAGGACAATCCTTTCAATTGTCTTGCAATAACAAGAAAGAAGTTATATAGGTCTCATGGCTGTAACAGAACCAGCCTTGGGTACAGGAATTATGACAGCTCTTTTCCAGTCAGGAGGGATGACACTGTTGCGATAGCTAAGGTTAAAGAAATCCAGCAATGGATTGCCTGCAACCTCTGCCATTGCACGTAGAATGGGATATGTTATCCCATCCTCCCCTGGGGCACTACTTTCGTTGTTGGATAGGGCTCTTTGGAGCTCGTAAGTGTTTATATCTTTACACGAGTCATCCTTAATGGCTATTGCTTCGTCTACTTGTTGGCGAAAATCCGGCAGGTTGGGTCCTAGCTTATTCCTAACTCTGAGAGGCAGATTACTGTAGGTGGAGGCAGAGGCCCATTCATCCATAAGGGTTTGAGCATATTCCTGAGGGTGGGGATGTGCTGCAGCTTGGTTAGTTTTCCCCCTTGCAATATTTATTTTCCTCCACACAACACTGATGGATATATTTACAGTATATACGCATTACACACACATACACTATCTCCCTCGCTGTATATATTATATAAATATCTTCCATTGTTCTCTTCTGACCTGTCTGGTCTCTCCTCGTTACTCAGAGAGAGAGAGAGAGAGAGAGAGAGAGAGACCCCACTCAGTAGAAAACCTAGACCTCCAATCAGAAGACGATTTCTTTAACTAATTAATGCTACTGTAGTACCAGAATATTATTTTCAGTTTAGAGAAGGCCTTTAGGAATCACAGAGTTAAAAGAATGGTCCAATTAACATTAGTTCTGACAAGTCCTTCGTAAGTTGAATAAAATTGTCTGAATAATACTAAACTAAACCGAGCTTGGTGTCATCTGCTTGAAAGGCTTAAAGGCTCAACACCGAACAAGATGTTGAGGGACATTCTATACGTCATTTAGTATAGGCTATCTACACTGTAAGTATATACAGTGTTATAGTTTGCTTGTTTGTTTGTCTGTTTGGGTTCTTATAGCCCCGAACCCTTGGGATTAGGGAGCTGATGCTTGGCTTGGGTACTCATGGGGTCCCAGAATAGTGTTTTTTTGTTTTTTTGTTTTTTTGTTTTCAAATAAAAAACAAAACCGTATGAAAAGTTCATTATCAACGTGTAGCTCTCTCGGGATAATTGGACTACTCGATAGCCTGCACAGTGTGCAGGTACCTCGGCTAGCACTGTATATAACTATGGGCTGGGATTGGGCGGGTGCCCAATCCCGAAAAGGGTTGAAATAGGGGAGCTATCCTCCCGCCAAAGGCGGCTTTCTAGGGCCTTTCCTAGCTGATGCTGAGAGGATTGGGTTCTAGTCATGTGGTGATGGGCTGGTCTATCAGAGTGAGAGCTGAGCGATCTCTGCCATACCCATAGCTTACTCTGACTGTTCCTTTTACTTATATATTTTCTAGATCTCAAGTGACGGCGTCTCTTCCGTGGATTGACCTCCCAATCTACCAAGATTGGAAGCTAAAGAGTCACATTTTTCCTTTGCCCCTCAACTTTCTCTTCATAATTGCTGAGGGGCACAGGGCCCTGGGTTGGGCCTTGGTTTCCTGGGCGTTTCCGCACCCTCCTCAGCTCCCCGCCATGGAGTGGCTTTGGTCACCCAGGCTTTATTTTGGTCGGCAGGGAGGGTTGTGTTGGGGCGCTTGGTTATGGCCTTGGCCTTGCTCGGGGCCTTGGGGCTGTTCGGCCAGGCAGCTTGGGGAACAACAACAACTATGGGCTGGTCCTATCTAGATTGAGGTTTGGCATCCTCTACCCATCCATAGCCGTTTCTGTCTGTCTCTTTTCCTGAATTACTTTTCCTTCTAGGTGCTGGCGAGATCGCCCGATTGGGTGGCACTGAAAAGAGGGCTGCGGATGGTTGGGACATTGGCCCAGGGGTGCAAGCCTGTGGGCTGATGATCCCCTTCCTCGCTACCTTCTCAGAGACAGATCTCATCTTACCCTCGGGGTCCAGAGCATCTGGGGCAGCTTCGGTCCACCGGATTAGAGACTGTTCGGCCATACAGTCTGGGGAACAGCAACAACTATTCGATTTGTTTACGTGCTTTTGTATTAGAAAACATTTAATATCTTGCTATTTACTATGGTAATCTCTACCGAGTGTTGCGTTATGTATTGTTAAGTAAGACTAATTCATATGGTCCCTGATATTATATCATCACTGGAGTCCATCCTTCGAATTGCCAAAGGACTATTCGTCAATTTCTATTAAGCAAACTATATCACAAATAACTGTGTGTGTGTGTGTGTGTGTGAACATAGGTGCTCATCCGTCAACTCGGGAGGCGAAACCGGGACCTTTCGATTGTGAGTCAAAAGCGCCACCATTGTGCCATAGGATATAGGCGCCAAGAGAGAAAAGAAAACAAAAGAATATATGAAGTACACCATTGCAGTGAAAGATAAATGTCAATGAACCAATGACAAAATGTTAAAACAGTTAATACAATCAGGAGTCAAGTAGTGCGTGTGCGACCAATATAATACGTAGTAGTTTTATTGAAAGTAAAACTAATAATGTATAATAATCTGTCGGTTATTTTTTTTTAGATATGGTGTTTATACATTCTGCCTTCCTTATCCCCTTTAATTCACTCTGTGTTGGCCTTGCCCCTAACTGCACTTTTAAGCATACCATACTAATTCATATTTCCAATACAACAAGCTCTTCTCTCGCATATTCCTTTACCAATCTTATTCTCGCTCTCACCTAACTTATCTTTTTTCTATTTCCTAATACAATAATATATGCGTAAAACGAAACATATCAAACCTGCTTTGCAGTACTGATACTCATATTATATACCTATTCCTTTGTATTTGATAACATTTGACAGCGTTAGAGATGGTAACCATACGTATACTACAATTAAGCAGACATCAGCAAACATATTACCTATAATGACAGCAAATACATACAATTATTAAATATGCACATATGAATAGATTGCAAAATTGCCATCTACATTATGAATAATATATGTCGACAGATAAAACAATAAACATAAAGTAACTCCTGTACTCACTCTTCTTCCATCGTTTTCGGTGCCCTTACATCTCCCACGTCCATCTCTGGCTTCCAGTCTCACAAACCACCACCATCTGCAATACGAAAATATATAGGTATAATGCTTAGTTTGGTTCTTCTTCTTCATTTTGTTTTAGAGTGTGTGTGTGTGTGTGTGTGTGTGTGTGTGTGTGTGTGTGTGTGTGTGTAAACGTAGGTGTGAGTGACTGTAACTCCTGACTATATCTTCATTCACGCAACCAAGTATTTACGCTAGCCATTCCTAAACCTCCAACAATACCCTTGTTTTTATTCCATAATAACCCATCTCATTACGGGTATACCCTTTGCTATACCCCCTAAAAATCATGCCATTAATAATATTCTATCCAATCAAATCCCCCAAAGCCATTTGGTTAGTTAACTAATTAACCGCGGTAATTACAGTTCAGTGACATATGCTAAAATAGTGCGTAACCGAGGCGCTCATCACCGATTCATTTCCTTTTGGAGGCTGCGGAACTGGATTTTGTGTGGGTTACCACAGTTTACATCCCCGAATGGAACGTCAAGAATGTCCACTAACCCCAGGTTCCTATATACTGCTAGGTGAAAAGAGTCACTATATAGGGTGTAAGGAGACTTCCCATCTGTCTCGCCCTGACCGAAAATCGAACCCCTGAACATTAGATTGCGAGTCAAACGCGCTACCATTGCGGTAAGTTGACCATTAGCATATTCTCTCACTTCACTTGTTTCTTTTAGATTAAATTATACCATCCTCCCAGTACAAATATCACTACCGGTAGGCCTATCACTATTGTAGTACTGTACATCCCATGACCACACTCCCCCTTCACCATTATACTTCACCCAACACCTACCAGTATATTTCGTCCGCCCCCTCCACCTGCACCACCCTCTTCCCTGGCACCCCCACTATGCCCTACCATAGCATTCCTCCCCCCCCCCCCTCAGCCACTTCTACCACCAACACCACCACAATTCACAGTGACAGATGAGTGAGCTGGGGGAGAAATATTATAGACCAAAATGAAAGTTATTTCTGGGGAGGATTCTCTAGCTCTGTGTGTGTGTGTGTGTGTATGTGTGTGGTTAATGAAGTGGAGAGTAGTTATGTGTGCACGTGCAGTGGTTAGTTACGTGTGTGTGTGTGTGTGTAGTCATGTACCGGTACTTATTAGTGTAAATCAATACCGGGTAGGGTAAATTGTGTATATAGACTGTGTATATACAGTATATCTACAGTATACGGTACCGTATAAATGGAGTAGGAGTGTATGAATGTATACCGTATAAGAGGAGTGGGAGTGTATGAATGTATACCGTATTAGAGGAGTGGGAGTGTATGAATGTATACCGTATTAGAGGAGTGGGAGTGTATGAATGTATACCGTATAAGAGGAGTGGGAGTGTATGAATGTATACCGTATAAGAGGAGTGGGAGTGTATGAATGTATACAGTATAAGAGGAGTGGGAGTGTATGAATGTATACCGTATAGAGGAGTGGGGAGTGTATGAATGTATACCGTATAAGAGGAGTGAGTGTATGAATGTATAATGAATGTATACCGTATAAGAGGAGTGTATGAATGTATACCGTATAAGAGGAGTGGGAGTGTATGAATGTATACCGTATAAGAGGAGTGGGAGTGTATGAATGTATACAGTATAAGAGGAGTGGGAGTGTATGAATGTATACCGTATAAGGGAGTGGAGTGTATGAATGTATACCGTATAAGAGGAGTGGGAGTGTATGAATGTATACCGTATAAGAGGAGGAGTGTATGAATGTATACCGTATAAGAGGAGTAGGAGTAGGAGTGTATGAATGTATACCGTATAAGAGGAGTAGGAGTGTATGAATGTATACCGTATAAGAGGAGTGGGAGTGTATGAATGTATACCGTATAAGAGGAGTAGGAGTGTATGAATGTATACCGTATAAGAGGAGTAGGAGTGTATGAATGTATACCGTATAAGAGGAGTAGGAGTGTATGAATGTATACCATATAAGAGGAGTGGGAGTGTATGAATGTATACCGTATAAGAGGAGTAGGAGTGTATGAATGTATACCGTATAAGAGGAGTGGGAGTGTATGAATGTATACCGTATAAGAGGAGTAGGAGTGTATGAATGTATACCGTATAAGAGGAGTAGGAGTGTATGTATGTATACCGTATAAGAGGAGTAGGAGTGTATGAATGTATACCATATAAGAGGAGTGGGAGTGTATGAATGTATACCGTATAAGAGGAGTGAGAGTGTATGAATGTATACCGTATAAGAGGAGTGGGAGTGTATGAATGTATACCGTATAAGAGGAGTAGGAGTGTATGAATGTATACCGTATAAGAGGAGTGGGAGTGTATGAATGTATACCGTATAAGAGGAGTAGGAGTGTATGAATGTATACCGTATAAGAGGAGTGGGAGTGTATGAATGTATACCGTATAAGAGGAGGGGAAGTGTATGAATGTATACCGTATAAGAGGATGGGGAGTGTATGAATGTATACCGTATAAGAGGAGTGGGAGTGTATGAATGTATACCGTATAAGAGGAGTGGGAGTGTATGAATGTATACCGTATAAGAGGAGTGGGAGTGTATGAATGTATACGTATAAGAGGAGTGGGAGTGTATGAATGTATACCGTATAAGAGGAGTGGGAGTGTATGAATGTATACCGTATAAGAGGAGTGGGAGTGTATGAATGTATACTGTATTAGAGGAGTGGGAGTGTATGAATGTATACCGTATTAGAGGAGTGGGAGTGTATGAATGTATACAGTATAAGAGGAGTGGGAGTGTATGAATGTATACCATATAAGAGGAGTGGGAGTGTATGAATGTATACCGTATAAGAGGAGTGGGAGTGTATGAATGTAAGGTTTGGGAGTGGGTGAAGTTGGTGGTTGTGTACGCGACATAATGAGCTCATAATTATTAGCCCTTGTCCCATTGCGTATGTTTATTAATATTAATGTGAGTGGTTGGCGGGGTGGCTCTCTCTAGTAACACAGATCGGCCAACCTCCGCCATATTGGTGCCATTGGTGTTATTAGCATCTCGCCGCACTTATATACGTCCATACCCGTAATATGTAGGCCTACTCTTGTAATGGTGGTGCAGGGTGTACCGTTTGGTCTCTGGAGTTACATTCTACATGATCAATAATTATAATATCACCCTCCTCTAAGACGGTTAAGGGGAAAGGGTTAATTTTATAGTCGAGTTTTGCATATACGTTTTGTTTTGTTTTTAAAGTTTTCTCCCTAGACCTCCATCAAACTTAAAAATACATACCCAAAACCCCCCTTCCAAATAAACTTGCAAATTTTTCGGTAGAAAAATGTCCCGATCGCCAGGAAAAGATCGACAACTAAATGGCACGAAAGGTCTTAATATTGACACAAAAGTGTGGCGAAAAGTCTTAACATCGCTAAATTAATAGGCCAAACGTAAAAAATCTGAAAAATATAGGGGGTAAACATGAGGGAGAAAGGGAGGCCAGAAAAACCAACCCTCTCCCCTTATGACACCAAAATGGCGTCCAAAGAAAGAAATCTCTCTCTCTCTCTCTCTCTCTCTCTCTCTCTCTCTCTCTCTCTCTCTCTCTCTCTCTCTCTCTCTCTCTCTCTCTCTCTCTAATCACCTCTCATGAGCGTCTCTCTCTCTCTCTCTCTCTCTCTCTCTCTCTCTCTCTCTCTCTCTCTCTCTCTTCTCTCTTCTCTTTCTCTTTCTCTCTCCTCTTCTCTTCTCTCTCTCTCTCTCTCTCTCTCTCTCTCTCTCTCTCTCTCTCTCTCTCTCTCTCTCTCTCTCTCTCTCTCTCTCTCTCTCTCTCTCTCTTCTCTCTCTCTGTCTCTTCTGTCTCTCTCTCTCTCTTCTCTCTCTCTCTTCTCTCTCTCTCTCTCTCTCCTCTCTCTCTCTCTCTCTCTCTCTCTCTCTCTCTCTCTCTCTCTCTCTCGCTCTCTCTCTCTCTCTCTCTCTCTCTCTCTCTCTCTCTCTCTCTCTCTCTCTCTCTTCTCTCTCTCTCTCTCTCTCTCTCTCTCTCTCTCTCTCTCTCTCCTATTCTATATGACTGGTGTTGCGAAAGAGTTACGTGGAAGGTGTATCTATGACACAGTTCGTTTATGATTAATGTTCTCATTTACAAGTAAATAAACGTCTTCGAGGCAACACCAGACATGAACAAATATACCAGTAGTACTAGAGGGGCACAAGGATTATTTCCGGTACTTTCCGCCTACAGTGTATAATTGATCAACCTTTGTATTATACAGTATCGTGTGTGATTTGTCCTATTCTGAAGTCATTATTATTTCCAATGACACCCAAGTACCAACACATACTATACCCTGTTCCAAGTAAGTAGGCCAAAACTCTTCAACATTAATCTTTATAACTCACGCACGACTAGAGTAATCAAGCTAATATTTTAAACTCTACATTAACCTCTATAACTCACACACGACTAGAGTAATTAAGCTAATATTTTAAACTCTACATTAACCTCTATAACTCACACACGACTAGAGTAATCAAGCTAATATTTTAAACTCTACATTAACCTCTATAACTCAAACACGACTAGAGTAATCAAGCTAATATTTCTACCAGTTGGGAAGGGTCAGCGAGGAAATAGGTGTGTAATTTTACAGCCCATTTGCTCTAGCCCTTTTTGAGTTACAGAGGATAAGGTTCATGATTTCTGGCCTACTAATTTGGAATAGGGTATACGATTCATCTTAGGCTATAATAATAAAATATGATTACAAGATCCCCACAAGTAACGACCATACACTGTGTTCCCTAATAGCTCCGCTCTTCAATCAACAGTATCCTCAAAACAGTTATAATGTTCTCGTGAATAGAGGACGTCATTAGGTGTGTGTGGACGTTGATTTTAATATCATAGCTTTGTTTATTACCTTCCTCTATTATTTTATACCAAGACAAATATAATTGATAGATGTTAAGATATTGATCAAAGCAAGGTATGTGAGAACTATTAGGTTCATGACAACAAACCCATCACTACATCCTCCTACTATTTCTATCTTCAGTTTTATGCGGTTGGGTCTGCGGAGTGACCATTGTTTTGACGGCGTGGGGGCACGCGGCTTGCTCCATGGCCTTTCATTTATTAAAGCATGGAATACTTAACAGAGATACTGAGAATCAAAACGGCGGTCAGTGACCTGACTCCTGAAACTCTTTGACCAATTGTGTAATTCTATGGGTACCCCAATGCTTCTCTGTACGTCACGATAGTTCGGAAATGCCTCTCACCACCACCATCCAAAACACTTATTTATTTATATTTACATTTATAAGAAACTAGGACTACCGGTACTAGTGTTGCACATGGGAGGTATATTGTGCACTAACATTTATGATAATGAGGATAGCTGACCTCGTTAGCTATGCCCTTTAACCTTAACTATGCTGGGGGTGGGTTATTTTGGGGCCACTTCGGTTTCGTCCCATTTGTTTGGTAATCTTAAGACGCTTCACCCCAATAGCCTGACGATTATAAAATATGTTTCTTCATGCAAATTTGGGGAAATCGGCCTACGACCGGGACGTTTTCCATCGAAAATGCATAAATGTAACTTAAAGGAGGAGTCTGGGGGCGTTATTTAGAATATTATATTTTATTATTTTGTTTTTTCTTTAAAACTTGAAGAGGGTCTGGGGAGGCGTTTATTAAAGCTTAGGCGGCCAACTACCTTAAATAATAATTGCTCGAAAATGGGACAACAATTAAAATCCTCAGTAAGAATAAAACCAGCCCGCCACACTAAATCCCCCAACGTCGGGTGTGTTAACATTATTCACCCCTGCTCCATTCATTCCCCCACACAGCCATAAACAGTCTCGGGGCGTATCTCTATTTGATCTCGCTTACCCAGTCACATCTAATCACTCTATACATATTTTCATATCACCAACCCACAAATAAACTTACAAATAAACTAAATTAATTAAACAATGAATACATGTGGTACCTACTCCATGGATTCGAACCTAGGATACTCACGTCGAATTTCCGCGTACTTAACCATTACGCTACGCTATAGCCATACCTCTAATGTCGAATGTCACTAATAGTTAAGACCATATCCCAGATTTTTTTTACGATAAAAACACTTGTGTTTTTATCCCTCACTTAACCCCCCGATTCCCGCAGGTCCTTCCTTAACCCTTTCTGTACCAGCGACGTCAGTTATATTTTATCCAAGCTATCTTTAGACGATTGCAAGCAGCTTAGGAGGGATCAGTGGTAGTTAGAAGGGTTGATTGATGTAGTTTGAAGCTTTATAATTGCTTGAAATCCTTCCTAAACTAAATAAAATCGATTAGTAGTAGCAATAATCAGATATACAGGATGTCAACGTTACAGAATGGGTTAATACGAAGGTTTAATGATATCTCGGCTATCGCACAGTTATCATACAATTGACCACTTACGAGTTTCAGGCTATAAGGAAGTTGAAGCTGTAGACATCGATATTTAGCAGAATTACAAGCAAAAATACGGTTGTAGTGCATTTATAAACCCATAAAAAATAATTAATCATACTTTCTATCCATCAGAAACCTACATCATTATTGCATTTCTGTTTGATATAAATGTATACAGCTCCAACTTCCTTATAGCCTGAAACTCGCAAGTGGTCAATTGCCCCTTGCATTCTTCGTTTAGTCTACATTGTTAGAAGTCTTGGGTTCAGAGAAGGTATACAAAGGGTAAATACGGTGTCCAAAACAATATACACTTTTAAGGGGCTAGTGGCTGTTGTTTTTATTTTTTATTATTGTTTTATGTTTGGTCTATTACTTCCTCTATTCATTTATGTTATACTTTACTCGCTAGACCTCCATCAAGCTTAGAAAACCACCCGCTAGACCCCCTTTCAAGATAAATTTGTAAATTTTTCGGTAGAAAAATGTCCCAGCCGAAGGCCGATTCCTCTTAAAATTACAGGCTCGCTATCGCTCGCCAGGAAAAAATTGACACCTAAATGGTACGAAAGGTCTTAAAATTGACAACGAAATGGAACAAAAGGTGTTAACATCGCCAAACTAGGCCTAATGGTCCGAACGTCTTAAAATCTGAAAATTAATGGGGTTAAACACGAGGGAGAAGGGGGTCCCAAAAAATCGAGTACCTCCCTCTTAAAGGTTCTGGTATATTGGTAGTAATATAGGCCTACTCATCTAGCATTTGTTTAGTCCCACTAGCTTTGAGATTTCAAGACGTTCGCCCCATTAGTTTGTCGAGTTTTAGACCTTTCGTCCCATTCATCTATCAATATCAAGACCTTTCATGCCATTAGGGATACTTTAAAGCCTTTGTTACCATCAGGGGTATTTAGAAACCTTTAGTTTAGTTACTTCAACCTCTGCAGTTGTCTGAGTTAGCTGTGGGCAGAAAACTAATTTTGGAGAGGTAATTATAAGAGTGAGAGAACTCTATTTCTTATTGCTAATCTGGCAACCTCTGCGTCATAAATGCGTGAAAGGGTTGTTAATTAGGCTACCGTATGCGAGGGACTTTCTTCTCAATAGCGAGATAACAAAAGTGGAAATGGTGGTAAAAGGATACGAATGTTGAGTGCGACAACTCTGTGATTCACTATTATCACTAATATTGTTTTCTATCTTTTAAACCCAAATAGCGTTTCTTACATTTCTATTGGCCATGAATACTACATAAAATAGTCTTTACCGGTACACAGTATTATAGTCTTATAGCTCTCTACACAAATAGTCTTTACCGGTACACAGTATTATAGTCTTATAGCTCTCTACACAATTAGTCTTTACCGGTACACAGTATTATAGTCTTATAGCTCTCTACACAAATAGTCTTTACCGGTACACAGTATTATAGTCTTATAGCTCTCTACACAAATAGTCTTTACCGGTACACAGTATTATAGTCTTATAGCTCTCTACACAAATAGTCTTTACCGGTACACAGTATTATAGTCTTATAGCTCTCTACACAATAGTCTTTACAGGTACACAGTATTATAGTCTTATAGCTCTCTACACAAATAGTCTTTACCGGTACACAGTATTATAGTCTTATAGCTCTCTACACAAATAGTCTTTACCGGTACACAGTATTATAGTCTTATAGCTCTCTACACAAATAGTCTTTACCGGTACACAGTATTATAGTCTTATAGCTCTCTACACAAATAGTCTTTACCGGTACACAGTATTATAGTCTTATAGCTCTCTACACAAATAGTCTTTACCGGTACACAGTATTATAGTCTTATAGCTCTCTACACAAATAGTCTTTACCGGTACACAGTATTATAGTCTTATAGCTCTCTACACAAATAGTCTTTACCGGTACACAGTATTATAGTCTTATAGCTCTCTACACAAATAGTCTTTACCGGTACACAGTATTATAGTCTTATAGCTCTCTACACAAATAGTCTTTACCGGTACACAGTATTATAGTCTTATAGCTCTCTACACAAATAGTCTTTACCGGTACACAGTATTATAGTCTTATAGCTCTCTACACAATTAGTCTTTACCGGTACACAGTATTATAGTCTTATAGCTCTCTACACAAATAGTCTTACCGGTACACAGTATTATAGTCTTATAGCTCTCTACACAAATAGTCTTTACCGGTACACAGTATTATAGTCTTATAGCTCTCTACACAAATAGTCTTTCACGGTACACAGTATTATAGTCTTATAGCTCTCTACACAAATAGTCTTTACCGGTACACAGTATTATAGTCTTATAGCTCTCTACACAAATAGTCTTTACCGGTACACAGTATTATAGTCTTATAGCTCTCTACACAAATAGTCTTTACCGGTACACAGTATTATAGTCTTATAGCTCTCTACACAAATAGTCTTTACCGGTACACAGTATTATAGTCTTATAGCTCTCTACACAAATAGTCTTTACCGGTACACAGTATTATAGTCTTATAGCTCTCTACACAAATAGTCTTTACCGGTACACAGTATTATAGTCTTATAGCTCTCTACACAAATAGTCTTTACCGGTACACAGTATTATAGTCTTATAGCTCTCTACACAAATAGTCTTTACCGGTACACAGTATTATAGTCTTATAGCTCTCTACACAAATAGTCTTTACCGGTACACAGTATTATAGTCTTATAGCTCTCTACACAAATAGTCTTTACCGGTACACAGTATTATAGTCTTATAGCTCTCTACACAAATAGTCTTTACCGGTACACAGTATTATAGTCTTATAGCTCTCTACACAAATAGTCTTTACCGGTACACAGTATTATAGTCTTATAGCTCTCTACACAAATAGTCTTTACCGGTACACAGTATTATAGTCTTATAGCTCTCTACACAAATAGTCTTTACCGGTACACAGTATTATAGTCTTATAGCTCTCTACACAAATAGTCTTTACCGGTACACAGTATTATAGTCTTATAGCTCTCTACACAAATAGTCTTTACCGGTACACAGTATTATAGTCTTATAGCTCTCTACACAAATAGTCTTTACCGGTACACAGTATTATAGTCTTATAGCTCTCTACACAAATAGTCTTTACCGGTACACAGTATTATAGTCTTATAGCTCTCTACACAAATAGTCTTTACCGGTACACAGTATTATAGTCTTATAGCTCTCTACACAAATAGTCTTTACCGGTACACAGTATTATAGTCTTATAGCTCTCTACACAAATAGTCTTTACCGGTACACAGTATTATAGTCTTATAGCTCTCTACACAAATAGTCTTTACCGGTACACAGTATTATAGTCTTATAGCTCTCTACACAAATAGTCTTTACCGGTACACAGTATTATAGTCTTATAGCTCTCTACACAAATAGTCTTTACCGGTACACAGTATTATAGTCTTATAGCTCTCTACACAAATAGTCTTTACCGGTACACAGTATTATAGTCTTATAGCTCTCTACACAAATAGTCTTTACCGGTACACAGTATTATAGTCTTATAGCTCTCTACACAAATAGTCTTTACCGGTACACAGTATTATAGTCTTATAGCTCTCTACACAAATAGTCTTTACCGGTACACAGTATTATAGTCTTATAGCTCTCTACACAAATAGTCTTTACCGGTACACAGTATTATAGTCTTATAGCTCTCTACACAAATAGTCTTTACCGGTACACAGTATTATAGTCTTATAGCTCTCTACACAAATAGTCTTTACCGGTACACAGTATTATAGTCTTATAGCTCTCTACACAAATAGTCTTTACCGGTACACAGTATTATAGTCTTATAGCTCTCTACACAAATAGTCTTTACCGGTACACAGTATTATAGTCTTATAGCTCTCTACACAAATAGTCTTTACCGGTACACAGTATTATAGTCTTATAGCTCTCTACACAAATAGTCTTTACCGGTACACAGTATTATAGTCTTATAGCTCTCTACACAATTCCTCATAACCTACGTTTATTAATTATCTTAGAACATTTCCCAAGTATCAAAACCCTTTCTGTACCGGAGACGTCCTTTTCGTTACATTCTGGCAGCTTTTAGATGATTTCATTCAGCTTAGGAAGGGCCTCTAGCCATTAACTGGCCTCGAACCATCGCACTTGACTCTTTTTACTACCACATAATATTCTTAACCCCTTGAAGCTCTGACGCGTTTTAGCAATTTATTTTGGCTATCATTAGACGATTTTATGCACCTTAAGAAGGATCTGTGGGTATTAAAACGGTAAAGACTATCTCAATCAACCCTCTGACTTCCATATACCCTTCCTAATCTGAATGCAATCTTCTAATAATTACCAGAAAACACAAAATAAATGCGTCTTGGAGCTTGAAAGGGTTAAACTGCACCCAATCGTCTGAATATAGCTAGTATAAAATATAAAATGACGTCGCCAGTACGGCTTAACCCCTTCTTCAAGCACATCTACATTGATTATTACTTTATTACATTACTTTATGCTGGCTACTATTAGACGACTTTTGTGCAGTTTAAAATGGGCATCCAACAAATAACAGGTTCGAAATATCTATCATAACCATTTTTACTACGGTACCACAGATTCTTCTTAAACTGCATAAAATCCTCTAATAATCCTCTACAATAAATTCGAAAAGACGTCGCAAGTAAAGAAGGGGTTAAAATACACCAGTGTAAACCAAAATGGCCATGTCTTTACAAACAACCACACTGTGAATTATGTGGGGTTTAAATTCTCCCGCTAATTGATAAGTTCTCCGGTGTGAATATTAAAGATAGAGGTGCTGCATGTGTGTGTTAGTGTTGATATGATCTTGATGAATGGTGCCTGGGACAAAGGAGGGACTGAGGCAAGATAATGGAGAGGGATAATGGAAGATGATGACTAAGTACCGGTACCAGTAATTAATGTTATAAAGAAAAGATTAAATAATACTCCGACAAATTTACAATGAATAAAAACTGCATTTGAGGAGGAGCACTTTATTGACGTTTTGCAAATGGCTTCAACGACGTGATGAAGCTATTTGCGAAACGTCAATAAATGTCTTCTCAAATGGTGGGTAGCTTCACTGGTACCGTAGTTAAATGCAATTAAATCGACAATAAAACTATCTAACGGGGAATCTCACTATCACGTTTCCCGGTAAATACATTCCGCATTTTAATTTAAGGGGAGACGGACCGTTTTTTGTTTTCGTTGTTTTTTTTATTTTATGTATTCCTTTATTTCTTAGTGTTCTCGCTAGACCTCTATCAAGTTCAGAAAAACACCCCCTAGACCCCCCTTCAAGATAAATGTGTACATTCTTCGGTAGAAGAATAGCCTATTTACATATTCCCCGAACCACTGTTCTTTGGAATCTCAAAAAATCTCCACAACTGTTCAGATTCAACTACAAATGTTTCATGGATAGAATATAGGGCACGAGATGTTCATGGACTTATATTTGTAACATATTTTAGTTTCCAACCAACTCTTCTGTATTCAATAAAAGATGTGGTGGGACCGATTATATTAAGTGGTTCTACAACACTTGAAACATTGCATCAGAAAATTACGCTACAGTAACAGTCGATGTAAACTAGAAGACGCAAATAATTACCGGTATCACTATCACAGCTTCGGAAAAGGTTTACAGTGCGGTATACACAAATAAATCAGACTAAAAGACACTCGTTTATGCCCAACTAAGGTCAAAACAAATATTCATATGAAATATTTTTGTCTTCCCCCTCAGTACAAGCTCCAACACTCTGGAGAACATTATGTCTGAAGGTACAAAATTAAATTAGAGAACCAGCTCAGTAGTCAAAAGAGCAATGTGGTCGAGGCCTATGGTATAAGAACATAAGAACATAAGAAAATGGGAGTCTGCAGAAAGCCGATTGGCCCAAGCAAGGCAGATCCCTGTCCCACACAACCCCAATTACAAAGCCCAATTATAGGCTCAATACTCTAATACCCTGAGGATCATCTTACCAAAACAGTTAGAGATTAACGCAGGATTACGGGGGTCTGCAGAGCGCTGATTGGCCCAACCCGGCTGATCCCCCTTCACACCCAACCCTTCTCGTCCATATGCTTATCCAATTTTATTTTAAAGCTCCCTATCGTTCTTGATCCCACTATATCACTTGGTAGCCTATTCCACCCATCTACAACTCTGTTACCAAACCAATATTTGCCTATATCTTTTCTGAAACGAAATTTATCTAATTTGAAGCCATTGGTACGAGTTCTTTCGCTATCACTGAGCTTTAGTACATTTGTCATGTCCCCTTTGTTAATCCCATGGGCAAGGAATGCAAACATAATACTGAGAATAAATAGAACTAAAATGGCATCAACCATAAATGATTGTGTATAAAAATGAATGAATGCTGAAAGAAAGCAACACTAAAAGTTAACATGAATCGAACATTTCCTTGAGTGTCCCCTTAAAACTCAAAGCCCAGCCAGAGAAAACCTAACCAGTGAACATTGAGCCTTGGCGCGCGCTCGCTCTCTCTCTCTCTCTCTCTTAATGATAAGCCCAAATGGTGGAATAAAGATATTTCAGACTGTCTGCTTGCTAAAAAATTTGCTAATGATAGATTAAAATCCTCACAAAATTACGAAGAACGGGTGAAATTTGTAGAGCTACGACGCAAAGCCAAAAAGTTAATTAAGCAAAGTAAAAAGACCCTGGAGTTACATGTTGCGAATCAAAGTAAAACAAACCCGAAAGAATTCTATAGTTATATCAGAAAGAAAAAAGTAGATACTTCAACTGTTGGACCGTTAGTCGATGAAAATGGAGAATACACCAAAGACGAAGTACAAATGAGTAATGCCCTCAATACCTTCTTTGCATCAGTTTTTACAACCGAAGACCTCAGTGATATCCCAACACCATCGCCGATTCAGATTGATAATTCAGATGTTCTAAGCAATATCACCGTTACAGAGAGAGAAGTATTGAATTGTTTAGATAAACTCAAGGTAAATAAAACGCCTGGACCTGATACAATCTCACCTAGAGTTCTAAAGGAAGCTAAGGATGAGCTCTCCAAACCACTGACATTGCTATTCAATGAATCCTTGCAGTCTGGGACTATGCCTGATCAGTGGAAGCTAGCCAACGTATCACCGATATTAAAAAAGGCAGCAAATCCCTACCCAGTAATTATCGTCCAATTAGCTTAACCTCAATTGTATGTAAAATGCTAGAAACGGTCATAAGAGACAGACTCGTAAATCACTTAGAGGCAAATAACTTGCTTAAAGATACTCAACACGGCTTTCGTAAAAAAAGTTCCTGTTTAACAAACCTCTTAGACTTCTTCCACGATATCCTCAACCTCTACGATGAGAGTAAAGCTGTAGATATTATATACCTTGATTTTCAAAAGGCCTTTGACAAAGTTCCCCACAAACGTTTACTGCTTACTACTAAAAGCGCATGGAATACAAGACGGTGTTGAAATGGATAGAAAATTGGCTCAGCGACAGAAAGCAAAGAGTAGTCATAAACGGTAAGGCATCTAAATGGACCAATGTAAGTACCCCAGGGATCGGTACTAGGACCAATTATCTTTCTAATTTACATCAACGACATAGATGAGGGTCTCACCTGTACAATCTCAAAATTTGCTGACGATACAAAAATTGCAAATAGCGTACTCTCAAAAGAACAAGTTGACGATATGCAACACAATCTAGATAAATTGTCATGTTGGGCCCAAATTTGGCAAAGGAGTTTCAATGCGGATAAATGTAAAGTACTACATATCGGATACCTAAATGAGAAAGCAAACTATTCGATGAATGGCACTCAGCTTAAGAATGTAAACAAAGAAACCGATCTGGGAGTAACAATATCGAGTAACCTAAAACCGAGTCAACAATGTTCAGAAGTTGTTAAGAAGGCAAACAAAATAATTGGCTTTATAGGCAGGTCATTTGAGCATAAATCCAAAGAAGTTATCCTAACCCTTTACAATTCCTTAGTCCGCCCTCTTCTGGAATACTGCGTTCAATCCTGGTGCCCTTATTACCAAAAAGATATAAACAAGCTAGAACGAGTTCAACGTAGAGTTACCAAAATGATACCTAGCCTAAAGAACAAACCATACGAAGAGCGTCTTAGAGAATTAAATCTATTTCCTTTAACCCAACGCAGATTAAGAGGTGACTTAATTCAAGTGTTCAAAATCATAAAAGGCATCGACAATATGAACTGTAGTAAGTACTTCACTATCGACCAATCTAATTACACGCGGGGAAACGGTTGAAAAATTATTGGTAAATCTTTTAACTCACACGAATCTAAGAATTTCTTCTTCAATCGAGTTGTCAACTTGTGGAATGGGCTTCCCCGAGACGTTATAGACTGCAGCACCGTTGATTCATTTAAACTCCGCCTAGACAAATATCTCGCATCAAACCCGCGACTGACTGCGTTTGTAAATGAATAACTTTATTTTATCCCCCCTCAGTTACTAACCCATCTGTCCCCTACTAACTTCTTAATCCTGCCACGGACATTAGTTCTAGGGCAGTAGTTCCCTTTCCAATGTTCCCTTACCCACTCTAAACCACTGTTTGGACACTTGATCCTCAGTGTTTTGGAGGACAAGCAGCCTAGAAGGGTCACTAGACCTGTTGTTGCTTGATTTCCTTTGTACTCTCTCTCTCTCTCTCTCTCTCCATATATTTGTATCATTTTCACTGACAAGAACGTTTATTGTTTGTGTTTATCACCGTTCTATTATTATAAGCATTCTTTATTTCTATAGTTCGCATTGTCAATTTCATAAATAGGTCTTATTTAATTATATTTTGTGTAGCCTAGTTCTTCTCCCTTTTCCTCTCATCAAGTTTGTATTTAATAATTAATGTGTTGCGATATTAGTTACTAGCAAGGGCATAATATACGTTACCGTACTGGTATTTTGTTCACCTGTTCATCCCTGTATATTATGAATGTTCTCTATGCCCTTACATTATAGGCTGCACCGATTTGATTCACTCGATAATCGGGTTCGAAATTTGCATAGCTTCAATCTTATTGCTATCCAGTGTGTTGGGCTTGTAGTAAGAGGTATATAATGGGTGAACAAAAAAACAATTTCCATATCGTTCTTGTTTTTGTTACAACGGTCCTTCCTATTATTGCTATTTTTCTATGTCCTATGAAGCAGATAATACTCGTCTTTATTAGGATACCTAAAGGGGAAACCTGCAACAGGCCGACTGACCCACACGTGAGCAACTGGATAAGAGCAATACTGGTAGAACTACGTTATTCTCATGTCCTAATTGATACTTAAAATATTATTCTTTCCACATTGTTAGTCTACCATAATGTTTATCATTAGGAAATGAAAACACTTCATAACGCTACTATTACCATCGTCACCTATTACACCTAAACACATTTTCCATGGTACGTAATTTGCAAATTATCAGTAAGCATCTCAGGGTCCTGATAAGCTAGGCTACTCAAAGAACTTGTTACATCGCATATTTCTGTGGTAATCATATCTTAACAGAAGACAATACTGTATAGAATCCCGGTGGATCACATATATGCTTTCATTAATTTCATTGGAGGTGTTTGGTGTTGTGGTGAAATTAATATCATGTAAATATAGTTCCAGCAATACACAAAGAACGGTATTGTTGGGTATATACTGTATAGCCTAATACCTACTGACTGTTTACCCTAGGTTATACAGTTATGCTTACATACACAAGATAAATGTCCAGGACAGCACGATACAGTACGTTACCGTACCCGTATGATGTTATGCACCATCCAATAGGCTACTCATGACTGCCGGCTGGCTATATTATTCTGTAAAGGCACTCTTCATTTTGTCACGTATATCTATAAACAATTAATATTATTCCTTATTTTAGTTTGCATCAATGAGTGATCGTTCTTTTGTTTGCCAATGTTGAACTGCCTACGGGCCTCAGACGGTTCCCCAACCTTCATATTAGGTCCATGAGGCCCTATTAGGGTTGATACACCAATTCGTACTATCCACACAAAACTAATCGAGCCAGATTACCAAAGTTCATGCCACAATGTACCTTCTCTTAGGTACATGTTGATACATATTAAAATCTAATCAACTACAATTTAGTGGATAGTATTTCTATTGATGTTGTGTACCGGTACCGTACCCAACAATAGTTCCAACAGAATCAATAGATGGAGGTGAAATTAAAGAATACGACTTCATAGTCATATTTAAGAAGAACAAAAAAAAACACACACACACACACACACACACATCTTTAGCTTCAAAATGCAACTTGCAGATTCCTAATGCCAAAAAAAAAAATAATAATAATAATAAATAAATAAATGTTTTTTTAAACGGCCATACATTAATTCTTTTCTGATGGTCTATGGTACAGTAGGCTACAGCCGGCAAGATTTCCAAATGGCCCAGTGATACTTTTGTTTATGCTAATTTGGTAATTTTAAATACCGGTAAAACAATGACAAACAAAATATACATAACCTATCCTTGTCTTTGTGTTGTTCATGTTGATATTCATGAAAAGCTAACTAGAGTAAAGAAAACGAGCACTGGTCTAGCTGAAAATATTTTTGTTCTATAGAATATACTTTTCATTACCGGGTAGCTTGAATGTAAATAAATGGCAAATCTCTTATACTGTTAACTGTAATTAATTTTATTTATATATTTTAGGTTAATATTATCAAGTAGTCTCATAGTTTTCAGTGAGAGGAAAACAATCATGTGTGGTATGGCAAGGTGATAAACCGAGGCAATGTTTAAAGACTGAGTTGAGTGTGATTGAAAATCTAGGAAAATATTCATGATGTTGCATTATTTTGTTCATTTAATTACTTCCAGCGACATAATGGGAACTATGGAACATAACTTAAACTATGTATATTCATTAATGAATTTCATGACTAAAACTAAGATACTTAAGCCTGGTTCACACATAGCCGAGTCGGTGCACGAGTCCAACACGAGTCACACTCGTCGATTATCACCGTCGCTGGAGGCCGAGTCAGCCGCGAGTAGCAATTGCTCCCGAGTCAAGGAGAGTGTAACACGAGTTAACTCGAGTCAATACGAGTCAACATGTGTCCATGCAAGAGTCTGTATGAGTAACTGAGAATCAAAACGAGTGTAACACGAACCAAACACGAGTGTCCAAAATTTGAAAAATAATGGCCACATTCCAGAGCACGCAAACAAAGAGTATGGACGAGTCTAACACGAGTCAACACGAGTCAACGCGAGTGTTACACGGATCAACATGTGTGTTACATACGTGTTGTTGCGTGTAGACATGTGTTGATTCGCCAACGTCGAAATGATGACGAAAAGCGACGAATCACCAAAGAGTGTTACACGGGTTTACACGAGTCAACACGAGTTAACACGAATAATGAAGAGTTATTCAGAGTTCAGCACGAGTTAACACGTATGTACACGAGTCTACACGTATGTAAGCCACAATCGTGGGTACTCGCCACGTGGCCCAAAAATGTCATGCATGCATGACATTTTTGGACACTGTGGCGAGTACCCACGAGTGTTTCGAGTACACAAAGAGTATACACGAGTCTAACACGAGTGTTGAGGAGTCTCAACGAGTCATTGCCGAATAGCAAAATTTCAGCACTCGTGTTGGACTCGCGCACCGACTCGGATATGTGTGAACCACCCTTTAGTTGTGACACTGAATAGGAAGTCTCTTGTTTGCCAGCCTGTTTCAGATACGGTGTGATGACCGAATGGATCAGGTCGTGGCTAAAAGATAGGAAACCGAGAGTTGTTATAGAGGGAAAAAATCAAAGTGGCTGAACTAACTAGGCTAGTGGAGCGGTACTGGTAAGAGCTCTAGGTATCAAGATGGTAGAGCCTAGTTCATTTAACCCTCTAAACAGGACATATGTATTAGTCGAAAAATAATCGTCAAAAGGTAGGTAAAATGTACCCAGTCACCTGATTGACAGGGCTATAGCCAATATTCTACACTAAGTCTAAGGAGATTAAACTACAAAATCGCATCTGAAACACAGAAAATAATGATAAATGGGTAACTAAATAAGACTGCTCGAAATTATAGTTTTGTAAGATTTGTTACCGGATGTGGAATACAATAATAGGTTGATGGGGACTCCCAGGACTTATTGTCATCATCATATATATTGCCAGCAGGGGTCAGATAACAGATGGAAGTCGGATAATTTCGGAAACAAATTTAATATTCAAAGTACAGTTTTTTTTGTTTGTTTTTTTTTCTATGTGATTGAGGGAGGCAAAAGGCATAACTGCCTATAGCGAGTGCCTCCCCCATAGTTGAAAGAGTGACAGGGCCAAAATCAAGGGACGTTCGAGCCAAAATGCCTGGACACACGGAGTTTGAAGCAATTTAAGTCATAGGAAGAGGAAAAGACTGATTCTGGGAGAGAGTTCCAGAGCTCAGCTGTTGAGTAGAAGAAAGTTTGAGAGTAACGTTTCACTCTTGGGTTGGAGAGTTGCACAGAGTAGGGGTGGGATTGAGTTGCAAGACGGGTACCACGTGCCTACGTAAAGGAGGGTGGTATGCACTGGGATAGCTCTGAGGAACACTGATTATTATAGTAGCGATAGAATAGCGAGAGAGATGCAACATTGCGGCGGAGAGAGAGAGATTGCAGAGAGAGTTGGTGAGTGGACGGGAGTTAATGATACGAAAGGCCTTCCTTTCAACTTTGTCTAGGAGAGCAGTGTGAGAGGAACCTCCCACACATGTGAACACTTACTCAATACAAGGGCGCACTATGCCCCTGTACAGAGCAAGAAGCTGTGCAGGGGAAAAGAACCCCCTAAGGCAGTTGAGCACACCCAGCTTCTGGGATGCTGCCTTAGCAAGACTAGTAATATGGTCCTTCCAAATGAGAGCAGAAGAAAAAGAGACACCAAGAATATGAGAGAAGATGAAGGGTTGATTTTGTATTGTTGAAGAATAAGGGATAGTCCGCTGAGAGAATCTGACGGGTAGATAGATGGAGAAATTGGGTTTTGGAAGCATTAAAGTTAACAAGGTTTTCTCTGCCCCAATTGGAAATAGTATTTAGATCAGAATTTAAGAGTTCTATGGCTTCATTACGTTTGTCGTTGAGGGATTGCTGGCTGGGGCGTTCTGAAAAACTAATGGAGTAGTGCAAGGTTGAGTCGTCTGCGTTAGAATGGATGGGAATTAAGGTACAGTTAAGGAAATCATTTATATAAATTAGAAAGAGAATAGGAGATAGGACAGAGCCCTGAGGAACACCGGAGTTTATAGAGTGAGGAAGTGAACAATGGCCGTCCACAACCGCGGCTATGGAACGGACGGAAAGGAAATTAGAGACAAAGGCACAGATGGAGGGATAGAAACCGAAGGAGGGTAGTTTAGAAATTAAAGATTTATGCCAGACTCTATCGAAGGCTTTCGATATGTCTAGTGCAATAGAAAAAGTTCACCGAAGTCCCAAAAAGGAGGATGACCAAGAGTTAGTAAGATATGAAAGAAGATCACCAGTAGAGCGACCCTTAAGGAAGCCATACTGGCGATCTGAGAGCAGATTATGAGAAGAGAAATGCTTAAGAATATTTGGAAGCAAGAATAGTTTCAAAAACCTTTAGAAAGACAAGAGATAAGAGCAATTGGACGATAGTTGGAGGGTTGAGAGCGGTCACCCTTCTTTGGGACAGGTTGAATGTGAGCAAACTTCCAGCATGAAGGGAAGACGTTAGAGGATAGACAGAGACGAAAGAGTTTGCCTAGGCAGGGAGTCAGCACGGAAGCACAGTTTTTGAGAACAAACAGGAGGAACACCGTCCGGGACCGTTACGCCTTATTAGTGTTAAGCCCAGAGAGGGTAGAAAGAAAGTACATCTTTAGAAGAGATTAGGATATTAGGCATAAGTAAGAGAGAGGAGGGCGGAGAGGGAGGAATAGCACCGGAATCATCCAAGGTGGAGTTTCTAGCAAAAGTTTGAGCGAAGAGTTTAGCTTTGTCAGAGGAAGAAGAGTGATGGTTGTGCCATCAGAGTGGGAAAGGGGAGGGAAAGACGAGGAAGAAAAATTGTTGGAGAGGTTTTTGGCTAGATGCCAGAAAGCTTGGGAAGAGCTAGAGTTGGATAGTTCAGTGCATTTATTATTGATGAAAGAGTGTTTGGCAAGTCGAAGAACAGATTTGGCTTGATTCCGGGCAGAAAACATATGAAGAATGAGAGTCTGAGTTTTAAGGCGTCGGTACCGTTTGAATGCTTCCTCCTTATTGCGGACAGCAGTAGAACAGGTGTGAGTAAACAAGATTTTTTAGCATTAGTCTGAGAGAAAGAGAATGGAATGTATGCTTCCATGCCCGATAGGATTACCTCGCGGTAATGCGTTCAGCACTCTCCGAGGGTCCTCGGCCATGGAAGCAGAAATCATTCCATGGGAAATCAAAGAAGTTACTGCGAAGAAGCGCTCCCAGTCGGCAGCGCCAAAGTGCCACAAGCGCCGCTGGCTAGGAGGATCGGGTGGCTGTACTGGAGAGATAGGACAGGTGACAGAGATAAGTTTATGGTCGGAGGAGCCCAAAGGAGAGAAAAGATCGACAGTATAAGAAGAAGGGTTAGAAGTTAGAAAACAGGTCAAGAATGTTGGGCCGATCTCCGATGCGATCCGGGATACGGGTGGGTTGCTGAACTAACTGCTCTAGGTCATTTAGGATAGAAAAAGACGTAGGCTTGTTCACCAGGTGGATCAGTAGTGTGAGAGGAGAGCCAATGGCGGTGGTGAACGTTGAAATCTCCTAAGATGGAGATTTCTGAGAAAGGAGAAATGGATAGAATGTGTTCCACTGTAGAGTTTAGATAGTCAAAGAATTTGGGAAAGTTGGTAGAGTTAGGGGAAAGATAGACAGCACAGAAATATTTAGTAAGAGAATGACAGGAAAGTTTGAGCCATAAAGTTGAGAATTCAGAGGAGTCGAAATCGGGAACACGAGAGCAAGTGAGTTTGTTGTGCACATATGCACAACATCCGCCTTTGGCTTTGAAACTAGGATAGAGAAAGTAGGAGGATACAGAGAAGGGGTTGCTGGATGTTGGTACAGACACCTGAGTTTCGGTGAGGAAGAGAAGATCAGGTTTGTAGGAGGAGAGATGGTGCTCAACAGAGTGAAGGTTAGAGGAAAGTAGAAGTGAACGTAACTGCAAACACACAAGTAGTATATACAAAGCTACGATAGGCCTACAACCGCAAACACAACCCTTACTAGATTGTCTCTAAATGATAGTCAATTACTTTAAATCAAATGATAAAAGGTGTACAGTTGCCCATATAAGTTATCTTCCTCTCCATGATTTTATACATGGAAATACAATGCCTGTGATAAAATAACGAGTGTAGTTTTATACATAGTGGTTAACTCATCTGATTTGTCAACTGATAATAAAGTAGACATACTTGCAATTCATTCATACCGGTACTCATTATACTTTCATACATAAGATCAAGACGAGGAACATAAGTTATGTGGGCAACTCTACATAATACTACCAACTGTAGAATATTAGGGTAATGGGTTTTTATTTAGGAGCGGCTCTACAGTTGGGCTTTAATTGTTTAAGTATGTAGCCTATGGGACGTCATTTTTCAAGTCAGTAGACAGTGCCTAGACATACGACTGTAACGGATATGGTGGCGGGGCCGTATATAGGGAGACTATTATTATTGTATTATTATATCCCTTATAATACATTGTAGCTCGTAATGACATAAATAGCAATGCTGTATATGCTCTACCGGACCTATTAGGCCTAACAAGATCGATGGGCTAACTGTCAGACCAAATGATCAGTAATAGGCTACTTATTGTCTTAGAGTTTTTCAATCATAGGTAATTCTGAGGGAGGGGGGGAATGCCCCCCCCCCCCCCCCCCCCACACACACACACACACAACTTATTTTTGTATTCCACGGCAGTCAAAATTGCCGGAAATGTGATCGCGAGCGAGCGAATGTTTTGTTGCTTTGGGGTCTTAAGATTGATGGATATTGTTTGTTTTGCAATTTCCGACGGGGTTCATAAAATAACGCCTAAAAAAATAAAAATATATAAAAAATAAATAAATAAATAAAATAAAAAAATACTTGTAAAAATCGTCCCTGGTGTTAAACAGGATATTTACCAAAGTCTGCCAGTGGTCAGAGTAGCCTACAGTAGGTGCTCGGCAGGGCTGGGTCTGGTACCGATCACCGCAGGACAGTTTTGTAACCTATATATCCAAGCAGATAGGCTACCAATATCAGAAGCAGCTCGACTGGAGGCAACGCCTTATGTTTGTTTAAAGTAGATGCAGCTATATTTATTTGCAGTATAATACAAAAATATCCAAGCAGAGTTTATCTCTGCATAATTCTTAAAACGTGTCAAGCAATATACGAAAACACTCAAGCAACAGTACGGTACCCTTTTAGTTGACAATCTAAAAATACGCAGCCCGAAAGTGGGCAGGGCTTTGAAGCTGAGGGAATTTGTGGGGTAAAAAGAGGTATAATAGTAATAAAGCACTCTAAATGATAAACACACAAGTAACAGAAGCAATAAGTCCGAACACAAGCAAGTTCTAGGAGTAAACAAAAGGCCATCTGAAAGGATGGCGGTGATTGGCAGACAGCTATGTTGTCACGACCACCATACATCCGGTTTCAGAAGCGGGCGTTTCAAATAAGCGTACTGTATGATTGAATATCACATAGCCTTTAATTAGTTATAATCACCTAATATAATGTAACCTAGCGTGACCTAGCTTAGTGAAGTGTATTGAGGGTAATTATAAGGAATATGCGGAAAATTTCACTAAGATGGTCACTAATTTTCCCATGGATTTTATTATATTTCCCTGTTAGTTTTCATCAATAATATAGTGTTTGGAAATAATTACAACCCTCTGAGAAACCGTTTTCCCCATTATACAACGATATTAAGGCACGCCGCCCGATAGTGGGGAGGGCTATGAAGTACAGGGAAAATGAGGGGTTAAATGCATAAAACGGCGATAAAAACTTATTTTAGCAAAACTTGGCTCGGGTTTTAAGGTATTTCAAAGGCCTAAAACCCAATATTTCGAAAACCCGAGGCAAGTTTTGGCCAAAGCTGGCTCGGATTTTGCGAGTTTGTAGACAACAAAAATTACAGTAACCTCATTTAGAAATGTGGCTCAGGTTTCCCGAAATTGCAAAGCCATAAAACCCGAATTTTGGAAAAACCGAGCCAAGTTTTGGCAAAACTTGGCTCGGATTTTGCGAGTTTTAAGAGTAAACAAATTATAGTAACCTAATTTAGAATTTTGGCTCATGTTTCCCTAAATTGCAAACCCCAAAAAGCTTAATTTTGGAAAACCCGAGCCAATTTTTGGCAAAACTTGGATCGGATTTTGAGAATCGAAAACGACTAACGAAATGTCGGAAATTGGCTCATGATTTCCCTAATTGCAAAGCCATATAACCAGATTTATCGAACCTTATTTAAATCATAAATATCCAGTAACATAGACCTAGTACATTGGATACAAGCCTAATCCACACCTAACGCCTACAATGTGTCCGTAGTACCTAGTAGGCCTACGTGGGATACAATACGAACCCTTACCGGTGCCATGGCGGTTGGGCCGCCGCCCATTTAGTATTCGGGCGTATCTGTAAATACTACCGCAACTACGAATCTTGTTTCTGAGACCTAGTATATTAACCTAACCAAACAACCCAACCTAACCTAACCTAGACCCAGTACGTGGGATACTAAACTAGCCCTTGCATGCCAGCTACAGCGGATTCATAGTACTCAGTATGTGGTATTTATTACCCATTAATTTCCGGAAATTTAAACCTATGCGAAAAAAAATTACCTCTACAAGTCACATCTGTAGGCAAGCACCCATGTTCTGTAAATACTTTCAGGGCAGCAGTATTATTTCTTGTAGTTTCTACAATAACACAGTGTGGCAGAGGCGAACATCCTTTACAGTGAGTGTACCGCCATGACTCGACTGGCGATTATCAGGTAAATCAAGGTGGACCATGTAGCCATGGTCCAATTATTATCCAGCGATGGTCAAGTCGTACACCTAAGCGAATCAAAAAAAATTTACTTGATAGGGACGCAACAGTGACGTCATATATATCCAATAGAAACAGAGCTCTTATACCGTATGGACAGACACCCCTGACTGTGTTCGGAAGCGTTCTGCTGGTGTTGGGAGTAGCATTTGTTGACATGGGCGCTGGACACGCGAATAACAATACGTGTATTTAAAATCAGTGTTATTCTCTATGTATGTCTTAAAACATATATTTGTATATAGCATGGCACACCAAACTTCAATTATCATATACCCGTTATTATTATTTACGTGCTATTTACAATTACGAGGTGTAGGCTATACGGTACTGTATTTGTAAGCGCCAAAAGTATTCATAGTGTGGTAGTGACGTCAGGTCACGTGACAATAATAAACAAACCAGTACTTGGCCCTTTGGTATGGGGCTGCCGCGCGCTTGTACACAAAGCGACTGGTTAAGTTTGTGTTGTACCAGGCTGTTTTAGCACACAATGACAAGACAATGTGCTTTTGTATTGATTTCAAGCAATCAAAGATGTAAGGAAAATATATTAAGGAAACAATAACAAGCTTCAAAGCCATAAAACAATATGATGAATAGATGATAAGACTGAATATTGAGCTCTCTCCTTTAATATGTGTGGATGTTTGGATTATTATGAACATATCTTAAGTAATTTTACCCACATATATATAGGCCTAGTTCATTCATAAAACTACAGATGTATACAGTACCTATCAGACGGCAACGGTCAATAAGAGTTTGTTGTTGTTGCTGTTCCCCAAGCTGCCTGGCCGAACAGCCCCAAGGCCCCGAGCAAGGCCAAGGCCATAACCGAGCGCACCCACAGAACCCTCCCTGCCGACCACAATAAAGCCTGGGTGACCGAAGCCACTCCATGGCGGGGAGCTGGGGAGGGTGAGGAAACGCCCGGGAAACCAAAGCCCCACCCAGGGCCCTGTGCCCCTCAGCAATTATGAAGAGAAAGTTGAGGAGCAAAGGAAAAATGTGACGCTTTGGCTCCCAATCTGCCAACTATTAGGTTGGCAGTAGGGAGGTCGATCCACGGAAAAGACGCCGTCACTTGAGATATAGAAGATATATAAGTAAAAGGAACAGTCAGAGTAAGCTATGGGTATGGCAGAGATCGCTCAGCTCTCACTCTGATAGACCAGCCCATCACCACATGACTAGAACCCAATCCTCTCAGCATCAGCAAGGAAAGGCCCTAGAAAGCCGCCTTTGACGGGGGGATAGCTCCCCTACTTCAACTCCTTTCGGAGTTGGGCACCCGCCTTAATAAGAGTAAAGTTTTGTTATTATTTTGTATATAAAGCGCAAAGCTTTTTATTATCCATCGCCATCTGGAAACTGTCTAATATCTTCTTGTATAAGGACTAGGCTTAACAATTATCTGTACTGATATTTATAGTCTCATTTTACACAATATATTTGTATACACATTTATGTTTATCGATATATTAGGGAGGTAACCGCAATTCACGGCAAAGCGTATACCATTAGCCTACACTAGATTACCGTATCCTATATAATAGGACACCAACAATCTATTAACCACATTAATGATGTATATGAAATGTCTGTTATGGTGGATGGGTGAGGGTAGGGGAGATTTTTCGTGTGTTTTCGACCATTCCATTCTTACACAAGATATGTTTATATCAATCTATTTTACCTTCCATAATGAGACAATACGATTCATCACGAAGTGTAGCCTACCAGCTGATATATAACAAACTTATATATTATATACTAAATGAAGAGACAAGGAATAATCGTGTCTTTAGACCTCTTCATATAGATTAAAATGTATACATATACTGTACAAGTATATCGGTTGCTTCAACAGACAAATTCCATGATAAATAGCATAAGGAACAAAGCACTATGTAAGGCATTGATCTTGGTACAATGGCAAAGCTGCTAGATGAAAAGTAAGTACCGGTAATAAAACGAAACATATGAAAAGAGTTGATTAGGCTATGCCCAACATTACCGGTATCTATCAACTGAAAATATACATATTTTATAATCTATATTTTATTAATTTCACCCCAGCATATGCCAATTTTGTGAATAGATCATTTATATAATATGCTTACGTGTCGGATAAATTGCGTCTATATATGCAGGGAAATTTAGACTAAATTAAGTAGTCTCGTTGACAATATAAGCAAAATCCATCATAGTTTTACCATTGTAATGCAGCAAAATTATATAAATCTGAACTTGGCTCTTTTACCAACCATTGGCGTGCAACAATATCAAACCCACCAAACCTACCTAAGAATAACTTAACTAACGGTTTATTTGAAGAGGTTTAAGCAAAGTCCGTTGTATAAATATAAGTTACCTTCCATAATAGGAGAATATACGATTTATCATGAAGTTTGTCGGTTGAAGCAAAACTATATAACCTACCTGGTACCGGTACCGTTTATGGACATACCTTACCTACATTATGATCCATGTGGATTGGTCTATAATTCTGGTCTTCTCATATAGTTTATGATATATAAGTGAGTTTCATCTCCGCAGGTAGGCTACACTTCGTGATGAATCATATGTTATCTAACAGTGGAAGGTAAATGGATAAATGGATTGTGCAAAGGATCGATATAAACAGCTTTGTAAGGATGGAATGGTCGAAAATACAGGAACAATTTCCTTTATTTAAACTCATCCACCCACACAAACACTACCTTGTGTAAAATTCATCAATTTACAGTTAGTATTTTTAAGTCTACCCCATATATACAGTATAAGGTGATATTTGGTGTAGGTTTTAACTTTTGAACTTGTTTGACATCAAATGTTGATTAAAATCCAAACTCGATCGGTTATATTTTGTCAACTCGGGTATTTCTATGGTTGCGGGATTTATGCGGGTAGAGGGTATTACAATAAGCTAAATACATCGGAGATTTGACCATATTAATTAACTAAACCTGTATTATGCATCACTGAAATTACAAGTAGGCCTAGCCTATGTACCGGTAGATTGTTTTACTTGCCTTTAACCCCTTCTGTACCGGTGATGTACTTTTCATTATATTCTGGCCACTATTAGAAGATTCGGTCAATATAAAGGAGCCGGACCACAGCTATTTTCAAAGTTTGTTTTTGTTGGTTTTGTTATTTTTTAGGTTTAGGCCAATCAGTGTTTAATAATAATTATGGTAAATGTTTATCACCAACCAGTGACTAGTTTTTCAGGTTATTTTTTGTTGTTTTTTCTTTTTTCTTTGATATAGTGTTGTTTAATACCAAGGACTGTCGCATTTTACTATTTTCCCATTATCCATCAACCTTAACACCTAACGAGCGGCCTAGGCGGTAATTTATATGTACCGCCCAGCGGGGTGTTTTTACCCTAAATAGGGTTGTTTACGTGATCATTTTCATGCCTAAATAAGACCCAGAGCGTAAAACAAGTATCTATCCCTGAAAGGGCATAAACAGAGCTTTCCAATGACACCCCCAACCATCCTTGTACGACCGACCGACCGCTAGTTTTCTTGCAATGATCGCGCAACACGAGTGCAAAAACCATGTAATTAGGTAGTTTCCCTACATAATTCCCTGTGTAGCGAGTGCGTGAGGGTAGGGGTGGGGGAGGGTGGGATTCATGTCAGAAGGTCCGCCGCGGTGGTCTGGAGCAGTCATACGCTTGCTACTCTCCTGCCACCACTTATCTCTCTCTCTCAGCAACATTACATGCTGAAAATGGCACAGGACATAAGTTGTGAACCGCCACTTAGTCCAAATTTCTTTCACACGACATAAGTTGCGCGCCCGCTAATAAAGGGTTAAGACACGCCCCCCCCCCCAATAGTGGGGAGGGCTATGAAGATCAGGGAAATTGCGGGGTAAAAGGCATAAATAAAGGGGTACCGTAATATTGGAAGAACTCTGAAAATACAATATTTAAAAGTAATAAAACCTGAAAATGGAAAAACCCGAGCCAAGTTTTGACCAAACTTGGCTCGGGTTTTTCAATTTTTCAGAGTCCAAAATCACAGTAACTTCATTTCGAAAGTTGGCTAGTTTTTTTTTTTTTTTCAACGTGGATAAAGCCAGTAACAATGTGGTTAAGATTAGCCTAACCAAGCCTAACCTAACACCCCCGCTAAATCCCTTAAATCCGAGCCAACTTTTGCCAAAAAAAACGAGCCAACTTTCGAAATGAAGTTACTGTGATTTTTTACTCTGAAAAATTAAAAAACCCGAGCCAAGTTTGGTCAAAACTTGGCTCGGGTTTTTCCATTTTCAGGTTTTGTTACTTTTAAATATTGTATTTTCAGAGTTCTTCCAATATTACCCCTTTATTTACGGCTTTTACCCAGCAATTTCCCTGATCTTCACTATCGGGGGGGGGGGGTGGGGGGGGGGGGGGGGGGGAGGGGGGGGGGAGGGGTGTCTTAAGATTGATGGATAATGGGAAAATAGTAAAATGCGACAGTCCTTGGTATTAAACAACACTGTATATCAAAGAAAAAAACATCTTCAGACTGATCCGGTAAATAAAAATACCATAGTACAACAAATTAACTGAAAAACTCGTAGCACATACCACCACGACCTCCATGTTAGGGCTCCATCTTCAAACTGAGCCCGCCCGGGCCGGCGAGGGGCGTGGCGCGTGACGTGACGACTGAAAGACTGTGTAACTGGTTGATAATTTGATCGAAGGCTGTGATTGGTTCCAGGAGTGATGGGAACTGGGAAGCATTGCGATTGGTTCATGCTATGGTTCATGATTCCTAAAAAGACCGCTAGGTGTAGTGACATTCGACTGAAAGATTGAGGGTAAGAGCTCCCGAACGAAGGCCATTGTGTACTATTGCGCCGCGGCCATCGACAGGGAGGTATATTTTACAGTTTCTCGTATTTCACTTATAACGAATTTGCGACGGTAAGTACATATACACCAACAAAGTATCGTTCATGAAAGTGATAACACACTTATAATCATCGATGGGGCCCGTCACTGGTTGGTCGGTAACTTAAACCATAATTATTACCGGAAATCAGTATTTACCCATCATCCAACAATCTTAAAATATGACCCCCTACTAGTGGGGAGGGCTATGAAGTTCAGGGAAAATGAGGGGTTAAAGAAGAGATATAGCTCTTTGGCCATAACACTTGCCGTGGAATACAGAATAAGTAGGGGGGAGGGGCACCGCCCCCCAGGACTTATAGAAATCCTCACCCAAAACACGCTATTTTGTCAAATTGTCATTAACCTAACCTAACGTGCGGGTTGCCGCCCCCAGACCCCCGCTGGTATAAGCATTGATATTAAATGATATAGACGTTGACAAAACACTGGAAATGAGTATCAATAGGGGCAAATTGGGTATAGAGGGTTTTTTGTTGGCTGCTGGCCACATAGATGAGGATTTCTATAAGTCCTGGTGGGGTGAGGGGGTCCCCCCTCCCCCCCCCCTACATATTCTGTATCCAACGGCAAATGGTTAAATTATAATGCCATTTCCTTTAACCCCTCATTTTCCCTGAACTTCATAGCCCTCCCCACTAGTGGGAGTCATATTATTAGATTGTTGGATAATGGGTAAATACTAATTTCCGGTAATAATCATTATTTATTAAACACTTATAAACCTAAAGAGTAACAAAACCAACAAAAAATGGTAGCATTCAAGGAGACCACAGCAGGACTACTTCTGACCGGGTGTAGGCTATCCTAGTGTTTACTATACCGTACCCCTTTGAAAGGACATTAGCCTAACCTAACAACCTTACCTAACCTATCCTAGTATTTTGGGGATGGATGTAGTTAGCGGGTGTACGGTCGCTATTCATAGTGTGCATAGTTAGTTCCGATTTCTCCACCAGACCATTGGCCCGCTACTCCCAAGTAAATAAACACGTTGAACTCTATGCAATTGAATCGGTTTCTACTTTATATGCTCGTAATGCCGTGTCTAACATGAACACTATGGAAATTGAGTTATCGCCATACATTCTTAGTGTTCTGAAGGGGGAGGGTCCCTAGGGTAAAATAGAGGGAAATTACGACAAGGAAGACTTATTACTGCCTTGTGATAAAAGCAGGGTGTATGAAGAGTGAACAACACCGACTATATCTCCTTATATACTGGGCTAACTTAAATACTGTATTATCATTATTTACATGTCGATTTTATAATTTTACACCATAGGCTACAGTAGTATGTTGATATTTATCCGTTTTCCGTATATTTTTTTAATGATTACTATGCGAGCGAAGGCGAAGCAGAAAACAAAGGTTTGTTATAAGACACCAACATTCCATTATTCACTTCCTTTCTGTAATATATGTTTTGTATTGTTTATATATATATATATATATATATATATATATATATATATATATATATATATGGTAATTTTCTTGAAAAGACTCGCAGCCTTATTTGAGAGTTTTTTTGGCCATTTCTTTTTGGCAATGGTAGTTTTGATGCTATTAGTTATAATTCCACTGTGGGAGAAACCCTATATAACCCCATTATCCAACAATGTTAAGATAACTCCCCCCGATAGTGGGGAGGGCTATGAAGATCAGGGAAAATGTGGGGTTAAAGTAATATAGTAAAATAATGAAGAACAGGAATGTGTGAAATGCCCAAAATGCCACTTTTCCGAAATGCGAGCCAAGTTTTGTCGAAAGTTGGCTCGGATTTTCAATAATTTCAGAGACTCAAAAGAGCATTTTCTAAAAATCCGAGCCAAGTTTTGTCGAAAGTTGGCTCGGATTTTGCATAATTTCAGACACTCAAAAGAGCATTTTCTAAAAATCCGAGCCAAGTTTTGTCGAAAGTTGGCTCGGATTGTCCATAATTTCAGACACTCAAAAGAGCATTTTCTAAAAATCCGAGCCAAGTTGTGTCCAAAGTTGGCTCGGAGTTTCCATAATTTCATAGACACGAAAGGTAACTTTGAAAATATGCAAGCAAAGAAAGGACATTAGCCTAACCTAACAACCTTACCTAACCTAACCTAGTATTATGGGTGCCTATAGCCCTTTGAAAGGACATTAGCCTAACCTAACAACCTTACCTAACCTAACCTAGTATTATGGGTGCCTATACCCCTTTGAAAGGACATTAGCCTAACCTAACAACCTTACCTAACCTAACCTAGTATTATGGGTGGGGGCTGCCGCCCCCACACCCCCGCTATTTGACATCTTTAGACAGATTTTTGGTGTATTAATACCAGTCAACTAACGTACTGAGGCCAACATCGCACTGAAGGACTACATCTTGATAAGGTAATTTGTTTATGCAGAACCAATACACAATATTGAGGACTTTGGGGATGTGGGCATTTTCAAAGAATGTGTCTTTCACAGCACTAACATTATACCTACATCGTGATTTCCTGAGTGCATGGTGAACGTATTCTTTATTCGGTTTGTCACATCTAAACTTCTTTTGTTGTCTATTTTCACTCACTTGCAATTCACTGCTACATGTACTACACTTACCAGTTGCCAAGACTAACTTATGCTGAACAAGAAAATCCCATGTAGCTTCCTTGGTTCGCAAAATGTCCCCCAATTTCTGACAGGAGAGACTACAACCTGCACAAGCGGCCATGACAGTTACAAATCTGCCGGGCTGTTTGACGTTTCTGTCAGCTGAGAGAAGGAATGGCAACAATATGCGCCGATTCGTGCGCAAGAGCAAATATAATGTAATAATACTAAAACTACAAGGGAAATGGGAAAGAAAAATGCCAGAAAGGATTGAACAAATACCGGGAAAACTATGAAACATAAATACAAGCACAATGTAATGTTGCAAATGTGTATATTAGACATACAGTAACATCTTTGTAGAACATAACACTTTACCGTAGCGAGTGTACTCCATTGCGAACACGTCCGTAGCGGAGCTCTCAAGATTGAGGGAGTGAAGAAGAAGAGTTTGTTTACGCGCGGGACTATTTTTATCGACATAATCGAGAGTTACAAAACTTATCAAAACTATTCTACCACAACGGAATCTATGTGAGTATATTATAAGGATTCCATAGAGCTTCACTTTTCCTAATAAATTATGTATAATAACGCTGCGAGTCTATTCGGGATAATTATCATATATATATATATATATATATATATAGAGAGAGAGATATCAAATAATGTCTACGTTTTGGAAATTAGATATACTATTAAGTTTATAAGCCTTGTTACAACAGTAGAACTGCGCATGAATACCGTACAGAAATCTTTGAGAACAAAATATTAACCCCTTCTTTACCGGTAACGTCTTTTTGTATTTGATTTCAGCTACATTTAGACGATTTTGTTTAAGCCTGGGAAGGATATATGATATCTAAAAGGATTAATTGAGATAGGCTGTAGCCTTGTAATGAATAGACGTCCTTCCTAAGCTGTACAGAATCTTCGGTCAATATTTACAGTCGCACCACAGCTGGGATCTCATTTCTAATGGTAGTTTTGGGTTCCTATCATGCTATGCTACATTGCTATATACTTTTTATCCACGGGAAAACAAAAACAAAATAATATTTTTTTTTTTTTTTGCATTAACCTAACCAAAAAACCTAACCTAAACTAAATGTATTTGGGGGCTATTAGGTTAGGTTAGGTTTTTTGGTTAGGTTAATGCTAAACAATTTTTTTTTTTATAATTATCGCCAATAGACTCGCAGCGTTATTATACATAATTTATAAGGGAAAGTGAAGCTCTATGGAATCCTTATAATATACTCACATAGATTCCGTTGTGGTAGAATAGTTTTGATAAGTTTTGTAACTCGATTTTGTCGATATAAATAGTCCCGCGCGTAAACAAACTCACTCCCGCAATCTTGAGAGCTCTGCTACGGACGTGTTCATGTTTACAAAAAGTTTTCGAAATGGAGTACACTCGCTACGGTAAAGTGTTATGTTCTACAAAGATGTTACTGTATGTCTAATATATGAACCCACAGTAGCTGGCATGCAACTTGCAAGGGCTAGTGTTGTATCCCACGTACTGGGTCTAGGGCACTCTAGGGTTAGGTTAGGTTAGGTTGTTTGGTTAGGTTAATATACTAGGTCTTGGAAACAAGATTCGTAGTTGCGGTAGTATTTACATCAAAACTATAGTTAACTATCAAAACTATTCTTCCACAGTGGAATCTATGTGAGTATATTATAAGGATTCCATAGAGCTTCACTTTCCCTAATAAATTATGTATAATAACGCTGCGCTGCGAGTCTTTTCAAAAAAATTACCAAAAAATTAAGCCAAGAAAAAAAAAAATCCGTGGATAAAAAGTATAGCAATGAAGCATAGAATGATAGGAACCCAAAACTACCATTAGAAATGAGATCCCAGCTGTGGAGCGACTCGTAAATATTGACCCTAGGCCTATATTTTGATGCAAATTATTATTTTTTTTTTTATAAAAAACACTGAAAATTCGTGGTAGCCTATTAAAATAAAAAAATCCGATTTCGCTCAACTATAGGCCTAGGTACGGACATTCTCCTGCTTTGCCCGCTGAAATTGCCCCATGACATTGTCCTCGTGCCCGACGGGCAATGCTCGATCGTGTGGACGGGGCTAAACACAACTACCAAAAGTAAACCCATCAGCTGGCGATGGGATACAATATAGCCTAGGTTGAGGGGGGCTCCCCCTCCCCACGACTCATTATGGTCATCGTATTCATTGCCAGCAGGGGTCAAATAACAGCTGGCCATGGGATTATTAGGCTAGGTGCGAACGTCATGTAAACACAGGTAGGCTACGCCCACTAACACAACCCTTACCTAAAGTTGCTATACTTTTGGTCAATATACAGGAGGCGCTACAATATAGGTAGCAAAATTCTAATGGTAGTTTTGGGTTCCTATCATCATATGCTTCATTTATATATACTTTTTATCCCCGGGGAAAAAAAAAAAAAAAATCTTGGGTTTTTTATTTTTTCTTGGATTTTTTTTTTTTTTTTTTTTTTTTTTATTAACCTAACCAAAAAACCTAACCTAACCTAACCTAAATGTATTTGGGGGCTATTAGGTTAGGTTAGGTTAGGTTTTTTGGTTAGGTTAATGACCAAAACAAAAAATCCCAAGAAAATAAATGAAAAATCCCAAGATTTTTTTTTTTTTCCCCGGGGTTAAAAAGTATATAGAAATGAAGCATATGATGATAGGAACCCAAAACTACCATTAGAATTTTGCTACCTATATTGTAGCGCCTCCTGTATATTGACCATACTTTTCTATAGGCCAGCCTTACTATTTGCCTTCATACTTCTCCCCTCTCCCCCAGCTTTCTCTTGTTGACACAAACATACGCAACTCCATTATCACTCTTACGAAGCCTAATACTACTTACAGAACTCCAGTCTTAAACCTAATGGTTTCACTTTCACAATACAGTATACAGTAGGTCCTACGTTGCTGCCTTGCCGTGGTGCTTCTTTCTTTCTCCCCCCCCCCCCCTCCACCTCTCCCTCTCAAACCTAGGCTAGCCTATTTCCTTTTATACAATTTTCCACGTCAAGCAATTAAGTCATAAATAAGATGCATAAATGTCACAAATAAATACTAAACTTTCAGCTATCAACATAGTAAATATAGCCTAACCGTAATCACTCGTTTGTTAAAATTGCATCATTAGCCTACCATTTCAATTTGCACACACGTCTTATTTCACACATTTTACTGCTCTACACTTATTCTACGTCATCTTAATAATTTCAGGGTGTAGGTTTACTTACCATGGAGGGAAGCTGGTGTCACGCTGGAATAACCCACAGACAGGATACAATACTATACACGAAGAGCCGCATCACGACACACATCCCTCACTGTAGATGACCGAACACTAGAGCCCAAAACCAAGTTGGACCAACAATGAACAATCAGTGCAAGCACCTGCCTAGGTTGTGATCAGTGCCTCATAATTTCCAGTTATTTGTGTTTTTTTTTTTTTAACTAAACTTTAAGGAATGTATACTGTAGTGGCTAATCAAGTATCTGTTGATCATTCTTTTATCACTCGCAATGCCGTTTCTGATCATTTGGTTCTTTAGTCACGCGCCTGTACTAGTTCTTCATAATGTTCACTGTAATAACATTGAGAGAAATGGTTAATCAATTGTAAACGAAATAAAAGTAAGGCTACCACAACAAGAGGGCGGGGCTTACCTCAGTGGCGAGCTGGCAACAAGTGGGCGGAGTTTAGAGTCGCACACCTTGAAGGGACGAAGACTGTTTCTGAGGGGGCAGGGGGAGGTGGAGCATTACTACTGTCGGTAAAGTCAATGATGAAATTGAAGAGCGAGGACACTCATTATTAATATTGTTATTTTAGTCCTATTTCAGTTCCGATGCACCTTTGTTCTCTTGCATATTTGATACATTCGCTTACACGCATATGCAACACACGTGGACACGTAGACAAACACTTATACACTTTCAATTTCATACAATCATAACTCTTAGAAGTTCCCTCCAGTCTATCGCAAACACGCCAGCTGTGTCATCACTCACAACCCTCCTCTTGCTTTTGCCTTCATATTCCGTATATTTTCGCTGCTACTGCAGTAGTAGTTTTCAACTCCCTCCCCCACCTCTCTCTCTCTCTCTGGATTATTCCTTCTCTCTCTCTCTCTCTCTCTGGATTATTCCTCCCCTATTTCTCGCATTTTGTATGTTTCCAACCACATGGTTATTCACTCTCATACGTAATGTTGTTTCCATTCATGTTAAGCTTATGTATTTCCTGCAATGTATTGTCTCGTTTGGGTTGGATTCGGATTCAAATGATTGTGTGGTTATTAATGTTCACGACTGCGCTTACCCTTACTCAGCTCAGCAGTCACCAACCATTAGTTCCTTCATAAGCTACTTACCGGTTATTGACACTCCATAACCGTATTATGCATGTCAAAGTAAATAATCATTTTAGTTCTTTCAGGGATGTGCTTAGCGGAGTCTCTCAAGGCTCTGTCCTTGGTCCCCTGCTTTTCCTCATATTTATCAATTATATTACTCGTAATATTAATTCGTCTACCAAAATATATGCTGATGATTTGAAACTGTATGTAAAAATCAAATATGATAACCTCTTAAATTTTCTTAATTGTATGTTTGCTTGCCAGTCTGATATAGACGTGCTTGCTAAGGTCTCTAAATCCTGGGGCCTAACGATGAACCCAGATAAATGTGTCCACCTAAGATTTTGTAGGAAAGAAATTGATTGGGATGACCTGGGTCATTCTGGCAGATACTATCTTGACAACTCCTTAATCCCTATTAGAGACTCTGCATCCGATCTAGAAATTTTAATCGATTCCTCCCTTAAGTTTCATACACACATCTCTAATATTGTCCACAAGGCTGGAGGACTCGCCCATAGTAAACTAAGGTCAACTGTCAACCGGGATGCCTCCTTTATGATGCCACTATTTATTTCCCATATTAGAATATTCTTCCTCTCTGTGGAACCTTGGGTATTTGGGGGACCTAAGACTACTGGAGTCTGTTCAGAGACGCTGGACTAAATCTATTGGGGTCTCGAGAATCTTGATTATGGTGAGAGATTGAGGATATTAAACCTATTTTCCATTAAGGGTAGACTTCTTAGGCATGACATAATTAAGTACTGGCAAATATTTCACGGTCTCTGCTCAATTACTCCTGAATATGTTTTTGATCGTCCCCAATATTTTGCAACCAGGGGTCACCCATATAAAATTGCTCACTCGAGATGCCAGCTTGAAATAAGATTTCGAAAAAATATGTCAGCATAATTAATAACTGCATAGGCTACAGTACGTAGCCTACGATGAATGGCATAATTATAATTGAAAATATAGACAACTTGTATTTCTTTCTATAGCGCGTTGATGATTTCCTACTAGACGTTACTGTACAGCCAGACTCAAAAGTTCACAGCAGATAGAGGGATATTAAACAGCGATTTCAAGACGTGGAACAAAACGCACAGGCTATTAGAAACACGGGATAAGTGTCAAGTAAATGTGATGATAATTTAAATGTACATAGTTTATGTACAAAGTTTTCTGAATAACTATGAATGTTAACTGTACCGTAGAGAGATAAATGACTGCAATCAGTAGTTTCTAAATATTTGCCATCGAGTGACACCTTAAGGGGAAAAAATCGACACCTAAATGGCACTAAAGGTCTTAAAAGTGCCATAAATGGGGTGAAAGTTCTTAAAATCGCCAAACTAATGGGGCGAACATCTTAAAATCTCAATAGCAATGGGGCTAAACATGAGAGAGAAAGGGGTAAAGAAAAAAATCCCTCAAGTGGAAATCTCCCCTTAAACAGGGTGTCCCGCGAGTTTTGTTAGATTCTTCCATAAATGAAAGATCAAGTAATTCTGAGTAAAATAATTGTTTATAGACAGGTTTTTTGTGACATTTTGTGTAATTGAAGTTAACTTAGTTATTTTCCCTCTAAAGGAAAGGGATAGGGAAGGAAATAAGTAGTGTATGATAAAGTATTGTATTAATTCTTCAAATAGACCCCAATAAGTCTTCAGTGGCTTGCTTAATTGTCCCATGACTGGGTTCAATGCTACATGAAGCAACTTGGTTGAGCCCGAGAACTTTCAGTCTTCTCCTGTACTTCTCATTTCTCGGCTTGTTCTTCCTCTGTCCAATTACTCTTATTTCCTATTTTACTCCAGCCATCTGGTCTGGGTCAATGCTGCATGTATATCACTAAACGCTAAACCGCATCGCCGCGGTAAGATAAAGAAAATTACAGAGGAATTTCTTATGACTATGTAAACTATTTGTAATTTTTATCATGAACAACTCAGATGTATCCCCATTTATTTTATGTCAATGAAAATTAGGAATAAAAATGGCTTAACACGTAAAACTGCTAAGCGAAAAACAGGTATTGTATAACTTTTTCGTCTGTGTTAACCCATAGTTCTTGTATAAAGAAAATGAATAAGAAAAACGTTAAAGTAGTGTATGATCAACATAGTAGCCTATCAATACGTCAAGAACACACCAAATAAACCCTCTATAGCTTTTTTACACAGTAGAGTTATCGGAGGCCCTTTGATGCATTGATACCATGCTTCATCGTACAGTTCTTAGTATTTGGTAATGATAATGTCAGACAGGTTGGTATTTTCCCCTGTCTCTATCGTATTGAAGAAAATTGGGGTTACAAATGACGAAAGACGCAAAAATGCAGTCTTTAGATGGCCCAAGCTGAAAAAGTCCCAAAAAAGCTTATATCTACAGAGTATTTTTCATTAGAAAAAAAAAAACACAAAAAAAAAAAAACAACAACATATATTTAATCTTGGAATTATTTAACAAAACTTGTGGGACAGCCTGTATAAATTAGAGTAAGTAACAAAGATCATACCCCCAAATGGCATCGTAGGCTATAATGGCGTATAGCTTGTTTAGAATGAAAATTTATTTAATCAAATAGCACTTCGTATAATATAAACAAACAAGTGTATGCTACTAATGCCAGATAAGTAGGGGCAACTCACACACAGTTTGAAATCCATATGGTTGAAGTAGGAATGAGGTCAATTAGGGTTTTTGTAACAGTCCATGGATAGTGGAAACTGGTGTTGTAATTAGCCCCTTGCGAGTTTCAGGCTGGAGGAAAGTTGGAGCCGTAAATATCGATATAAAACAGAATTGCAACAATAATGTAGGTTTCCGATGGATGGAAAGTATAATTCATTTGGTTTTATGTATATATAAATGTACTACGACCGTATTTTAGCTGGTAATTCTGATAAATATCGATGTCCACAACTCCAACTTCCTTATAGTCTAAAATTCGCAAGTGGTCAATTATTAACCCCTTCTGTACCGGAGTCGTCTTTTAACTTTATTCTGGCTACTATTAGACGATTTTATTCAGTTCCAAATGGGCCTCTAGCAATTTAACAGGCTTCGAACAATCCCACTTAACCCTTTTTACTACCACAGATCCATCCTAAGCTGCATAATATCGTCTAAATATAGCTAGAATGAAATTAAATAAACGTCACCAGTACAGAAGGGGTTAAAGATGGTAGCGGGAAGACAATTTAGAATGAGAATGTATAAGTGCGGATAATAATATAGAAAAGTATGTGGTACATATTTAAATAATAATATTGGATACCATTCTCTGGAACTGTACAAAACATATGTAGGAATAATGGCACATAAATAAACACCTAACATAACTTAGTCTATCATAATGGTAATGCATAAGATGCAAAATATGTCTACAAAAAATATGTGTGTGTGTGTGCAATATACAGGTTGTCCATAAAAGACAACCCTTGACAACATTATACTGGCATGTTTTAATAATTAATCATATACCGATTGTCTTTATAGAAGTGTTCTGGTACGCGCATATTGTTTATGTATCATGTGTTTTGTCTCCTGCATTCGCCACTAAGAACGCTGTAGCAGCGGTAGCCGACATTTGTGCAGACAGAAAACTTGGACAGGAAACAGCAGCGGTAGACCGACCGACCATCCGTTAGCGATGAGACGGTGGGAAATATTCACACTTTCATACGGCCACCAAGGAACCGTGTGCAAGAAGTTGGGATATTTTCTACCGTCCCACCGGAAACTGATGGTCTGTCACTGCCCTTTCTCTCGTCCACGTTCCCTGTCTGCGAGAATTGTCAGCCATGACTTAACTCCACATCGAAGTGGATTGTTCCATACGTTTTTCTGTATATTCGCTGATCACAGACAGGAGATTTTGTTTCAGCAACCCAAATAACACATTGTGCCTTCTCTGTCCCAGGCGCCATTTTAATTCAATAGCTACTACAGCGCACATAGCAGCAAACGAGTTGGACGAATCACACCAGAACAAGACCTCACCTTCATAAGGATAATTAATGTACGATTCGTCATTAAAATAGGAGATAATATTGTTTTCAGGGTAGTAATTTATAGACGTCCATTATATTTGAATTTAGTATTATAGTTTACCAGGGATGCATATTCAAGTGCATTTTTTCACGTGTAATTTTCCCGTTAAAAATAAAAGCATGGCAGGCATTTTGTTATCAATTATAGCTAAAGGAAGTCAATAAAACGTCCGGAAAGTACAAAAATACTTTATTTTGTTCTCAAAGTGACTACACGGAGTACTGCAGTAGTAGCACAGGAGTTACTCTGGACGTCAACCTTCTACAACACATCACTCGGTGGGGGGGAGGGAGGGAGGGAGGGGGGTCATAAGAGAGGTACAGTTGGCTACACTTCCACTAGGTACATTTGCTGGCCGGGTTTTGCAGAATCTAACAGATCTGTGGGTATTTATATTATATAATTTAATTAACCCCTACAGAACTATGATGCCCTTTTCAGTTTAATTCTGCTAATATTAGACAACTTCCATTCAACTTTGAATATACTGTACATCTTATAATCAAGGAATTATATGGCCTCCAGTAAATTCTGCACTTCACTTATACCTTGTTCTCTTGTAAGATGGCTAACTCTACAAGATTACAAAATGTTCTTAAGCTCAGGAAAGGCCTTTCTAGTCAAAGGGTTAATATATAATGTTTTTAAAATGTTCTGCCAGAAAAATAGCTTTAGCAAACAAAGCACAGCAAGAGTTCACACAACTCGGCCTGCCCGTGAACAGGTGAAAATGGAGGCAACTGTACAGCTAGGCTCAAAACTCGTGTCCCACCGCTATAAGTTTACCTTTGGTGCCCTTCTCTTGATTTAAGGGGGGATGGGCCGGTTTTCTGGACCACTTTCTCCTTCATGTTTAGCCCCATTAGTTTTCAGATGTTAAGATGTTTGCCCCATTAGTTAGTCGATTTTAAGACCTTTCGCCCCATTTCTTCGTCAATATTTAGACCTTTCGTGCTATTTAGGTGTCGATTTTTTCCCTGGCGAACGATAGTGAGCCTGTAATGTTGGAAGAACCGGCCTTCGGCCGGACAAATTTTCTACCGAAAAATGTACAAATCAATCTAGAAGGGGGATCTAATGGATGTTTTTTTAAATTTAATGAAGGTCTAGGGAGGAAACTAGAAAAATAATGAATACATGCAAAAGTCGCCCAAAAAGTGAAACATCCCCCCTTAAGAAAGAAAAATTACCTTCAACAAAACAGAGCAAAGATTAAATACATAAGCTTTGTCCATGGGTGTTAAGGGACTATAAGATCTTTTTACTTGAAACAAATATTTAACCCTTTCATTATACGGTGACACTGTTTGCTAAGCTAACAGTTGACGATGTTATCCAATTGGTAAGGACGTCTATCAGTCAGAACACTAAAATGGATTTCGATTAAACTTTTGATTCACACAGACCCCAATCGTCTAATAATAGCCAGAATGAAAGGAAAGAGTGCATCATGGAATACTAAAAGGGTTGACGTTGAAATTGTTAAGGGGGCCCATCTCGCTTTTTTCTCTTTCTCTCCCTCTCTCTTTGGCTTGTATCCATTCGGCCCCATTCATCCTACTGTTTTAAGACGTTTACCCCCAACCCGGTGTCAATATTTTCCTGGCGAGCGTTAGCGAGCCAGCATATACTGTATATATTTTTGTTTTGACAGCAAGCTAAATTAGTAAATTTTTCTATCGAAAAATGTCTCCGGCGAAGCCAGATTTCTCCATACAATGCTGGCTCGCTATCGCTCGGCAGGAATAAATCGACAGCTGGATGGGGATAAACGTCTTAAAACAGTTGGCTGAATGGGACCGAATGGATACAAGCCAGGAGAAGAGAGACAATGAGAGAAAGATACACACAAAAAAACGGTGACCCCCCCCCCCCCTTAAAGCAAGACGCGACATTTGAGTTTGACGGTACACTATCAAATATTAAAGGTTTAAAGAAGGTATGAAAGGGGTAAATAAAGTGTCCATAATAATATATCCTTATAGAAGCATATTGTTAGTAATAAACCAATCTATTATACGGAGATAAAGGTAAATTGCTATCAGTATACCCAACAATTATATACAGTATAGCTTTATCATGGCCTTGATTTTGTCAGTGTATATAATTCTGTTTCTCTGCTAGGAATGTCTGATTGGAGGAGTTATCATACTGCGTTCTACCTTCAGTGGAGATGAGTATTTGTGATTTCTTTAGCCAGGCCCGAGTACACTTTACCACACAAATCATCACCAAATATACAACCTCGAACAGCAAGACGAACTACCGAAATGTAATTTTTAGGTACAGAGTTTATTAGAATATTCGATTAAGTTCTGGATAAGTTTGAATTATGCCCTAGAGTCTACATGTACATAATTTATACTACTTAGGTTAATCATTTTACATAACTCGGATACAGTATATGCCAATGATTTCAGGAGGTGATCTGGGTGTAAGCAAATCTTCTTAAAACTATTTTGGTTTATGTAGTATTACAAAACAAAATTTATATGCAGTAATCATAGATCGCAGCTTGAATACACACAATTCCTAATGAAGCTCACCGACTCACAATACTCTAAACATTAAGATAGTAAAAGGTCTAAACATGGTATATACAATCATTGGGTATATTGATAATGATTTACCTTTCTATCATTCACTTAGATGGGCTTACTACTACCGATAAACCTTTTTGAAGGGTGGGTGCCCAACCCTGAAAGGAGTTGAAATAGGGGAGCTATCCCCCATCAAAGGCAACTTTCTATTGCCTTTCCTAGCTGATTGGGTTCTAGTCATGTGGTGATGGGCTGGTCTATCAGAGTGAGAGCTGAGCGATCTCTACCATACCCATAGCTTACTCTGACTGTTCTTTGTACTTGTATATTTTCTAGATCTCAAGTGAAGTCGTCTTTTCCGTGGATTGACCAACCTACTGCCAACCTAGAGGTTGGCAGATTGGGAGCCAAAGCGTCACATTTTTCCCTTACCCCTCAACTTTCCTTTCATAATTGCCGAGGGGCACAGGACCTCGGTGGGGCTTTAGTTTCCCGGGCGTTTCCGCACCCTCCTCAGCTCCCTGCCTTGGAGTGGCTTCGGTCACCCAGGCTTTGTTAGTGGTAAACAGGGAGGGTTTAGTGGGGGCGCTCGTTTATGGCCTTGGCCTTGCTCGGGACCTTGGGGATATTCGGCCAGACAGCCTGGGGAACAACAACAACCACCTTTTTGAAGGTATACTATTATGGTAACTTGAATTACCCTTTTCATTCCTTCTATACACCCATAATATTTGACTGTTTTGTATTGTGTATTACTGTATTGTATAGCTGGAGTTGCCAATATTTTAACTTCACCTTGGTTGTATGTACTCGAGTTGCCCAAAGTATAACAGTATGATACCTCCTTTATTTACTTCCAATACACACACTCGTAGAACATGTGTGGGTGTGGGTGTGGGTGTGTGTGTGTGTGTGTGTGTGAGAGTGACTTTGTCATCATTGGAACGAGACTGAAACCGTATTTATTATAGCTCACTCAGTCTTATACGTGTATTTGTGAGTGATATACACACACACACACACCCACACACGCCCACACCCACACATACCAAGGTACCAGGTATGTGTAGTACGAAGGTGTACATGGTTTACCATTTGTACACATTTTAACATGCCATGAAATCTGGTGTGTGCATCAGGTAAGTGTGCGTCGGAAGGATGCATACAGACTAGATCATAAACGTACATGGAAACCCGGGCATGTGTACCCTTTAAGATGTACACATATTTTACTACACACTCACGAACCTGGGTGTGAGAGAGAGAGAGAGTTAAATGTTCCCAATTCCCTGATTATCTAGTAAAACAAATCTTTTTAACACTGACTGATTAGGGTTTAATTCGGGTTGGATACATGTTCTGGTCTAACTTTGATTCACCTAGGCTAGGATTAAGGTTTGTGGGCTTGGAGTCAATTTTTATCCGAGTCTGCAGAGCCGAAGGTCTTTAACCCTTACAGTACCGGTGCCGTCCTTTTAACTTTATTCTTGCTACTATTAGACACTTTTCTTCAGTTTAAAAGGGGCCTCCAGCAATTAACAGGCTTCGAACTATCTCGCTTAACCGTTTTTACTACCACAGATCCTTCTTAACACCCACACTGCAGGAATAATTGCCCGAAATTACTTTCATTCCATGTTCTCTCTCATGCATAAGCAAGAGCCCGAGCGTAATACAATTATTTAAACATGAAAGTACAATCATACAGCTTTCCAATGACACCTGAATCATCCTTTTATGACATCTGGTTATCTTGTAACGATATTGCAAACGAAGGCCAAAATCGGTAAAAGAAAAGGGGCAATTTTTGCTGTGTGACAATGCACATGAGTGAGCCAGCCTTCTTACACACTTAGTGTGTGCCCGCTGCCTGTGGTGAGCGGTTGGAGACCCCCTACGCTCCCTCCAACAGCTGGCCTCTCTCTCAGGGCTTATAATAGCCTCAAAATGGCGCACATCATATGACGGGCACCGTACAGAAGAGGTTAAACTGCACATAATCATCTAAATATAGCTAGAGTAAAATGTAAAACACGTCGCCGGTACATAAGGTCTTTTAAGCCCGAGTTACACGAGCAGGTTTATCGGTGAGTTATATCGGAGTCTGGAAACCGCAACAATTTCTCCTATTATATTGGAGTCTGGAATCCGCTAAAATTTCTCCTATTATATCGGAGTCTGGAATCCGCTACAATTTTTCCTATTATATTCAACAGTTTGTTTTATTTGACCTTGTAATTGAAATGATTACTAAAAAATCATCAACAATAGGATTCAAAATAAAGGTGAAAAAGGGTGAAATACGACTTGAATTCAGTACATTATTGACTCCCAGACTGTGACTCTCATACATTCGCCGCTAAAGTGCTTGTGTGACTCCAGCTTACTGATGAGTGGGAGGAGCTATCTTGTGGTAAAAGAGTTAGGTAACTTCGAGCCTACTTGGGTTCACTAGATCTATTGGATTCTACTTTGATTTCTGAAGCAAAACATTTGAAAAGAAATTAAGGTCAATCAAATGCAAGCATCGTTTGACTAATACCGACACAAATACTGAAATTAATATGGGCAGTATATATGTTTCCTATACTAGCGAGTCGAAAGAATGGATAACCCCCTCATATATACACGTAAAGCCAAACACACCGACAGCTCCACGTGGAGGCATCACATTTCCTCTCAGTTTATAAACAGCGAGAAACAGAAATTATTGTTTTAGCCCTTCAGTATACCCTGACACTTATTCACTTTATTCTGGCTAACATTAGACGATTTTGCTCAGCTATCGAAGGCCTTCTAGATTGTGAACAAGTTAATCTTAGTTAACCTTCCGACTTCAACAGTCCCTTCCTAAACTGAATAAAAACAATTAGTGATAGCCATAATATATGGAAGAAACTCATCCTCGGATCCTGAAAGGGATAACACTTTCAGTAAACGAAACGTTTGTTCAACTATATTCTGGATTTCAGTAGACAAATTTATTTAGCTTAAGGAAGAGCTTGAGGGAGCCAGAGTGTTAAATGTCATAGTATTACCTATCTTATTCCAACTAGTCCTTCTTAATCTGTATATAATCATCTACTGTCAGGCAGAATGAAATGTAAAACGCGCCCTCGGTTCCTGACGGGGTTAACATCTCCAGAACACCTTACATGATCATGACGGGTACATCATCTGAAGGGACTCCACATATACACGCCTTAGGAACAGTTAAGAGGGAAATATCGTGGCTAGCCTACATCACACTACATCACTTACTTATTTATTGACATTAGAAAATAACGTGCACCTTATTCACTTCTTCCCTGCATCCCGAAGCAGGCAAGATACTCATTGGTTTGAGTTTGTCAGAGGTTCTATAGCAGTCTGAATATATACACCGTAGAACAATTAGGTCCTCCTATTGGCTTACACAGTCTACATGTTTACGTCCACCAAGCATGGACAGTATATAAAGCGCACATATGTACAATTGTCATCTTTAATAAAATAAGTATGGTCTCCTATTACGGGCTCCAGCAATGTGCCTATTAATCTATGAGAGAAATCAGTCAATGTGAAATCTATTGAAGTTGAGCTTCATAAAATTGTCATATAATTCTAACTTCAAACATTAGGTACCATAGATTATTTACTGCAATAGCGAGTTCAGACGCAGGAACAACCGGATGAAGCTCGTAACAGGAGCCTAGTTTATTAGACATAGACAATGAAACTCTCAGGCCAGAGTAACTTCTAGGTGAGAGACAGGAATAACACAAGCGACCAGTACAGTCACGGCAACTAGTTCATCAGCACTAAATTGGACCTGCAGAACACAAACGAGGTTGAAATAAATCACAAATTAAATGTTTCACAGTTTTGTTCACACAATTCAATATAGTGCTCACCAACAAGTGACTGGCTAGTCAGGGACCACAATACTGTTCTATTCTTTGGCTGCACCATCTGCACAAGTGGTTCAGAGTGTCTCGCTAATTAAGATAGTAGAACACCATTATTGTCCTTGAGGTTATGTGAGGGATACTGTTACACACACTACCATATACAGCACCGGACACTACATCTACAGCTAAGGACGCACTATATGACGCAACAATATTTTACAAACAGCTCAAATCGTCTCCTATATGTCTACTCTGAAAATTCTCTCTCAGTGGTTTCCAATAAGAAAGAGAGGATTCTATTATACATTGCACTGGCCATTACTAAATCTGCTTGTTTAGGTTTTGGAGAGTGGACGAAAAATGCACACATGCCATTAAGTGCATACATCAATCGAGTACACACAAACGTTCCATACACAGCCACAAACACTAAACGAATCTTGCCAGAAAGAGAAAGCAGGTACGAATCATTACACAAGGCTACTTAAAAACATAGCACTCGAGAAAGGAGTTTTGCATCTTGTATAATCATACGCACTGAGGAGGAATAGAGACATATTATAATGCTAGGGATATATGTCTAAAATAAATGTTGGGATGAATGCTTAAAAAGAAAGTTTATTTGGTTTTTGCTTAGGCATGTAGGTCTTGAATGAAATAATGAAGAAAAGTAAGACCAATTATTTCATTTTGATAGTGGATTGTTGAAAATGTAGTTTAAGTTGTGTACGAAATGTTCCTCTTGTTCAGTCATGTGGGTGAAAGTTCAGCTCTCAGTTATTACAGCAATCACTCCCACGTACGCACACACACACACACACATTACTAATAAACATACACACCCACAAAAGCATAACAGATATAAGATACTGATGGGCAATTACTTTTAATGCCTCATATTGCACGTCTCACTATAACATGCAATCAGTACTGTTATTTTAAATCTACACTATACAACAGCATTACACTAGTCTAAATTACAATTGACAGAACACTCCAACATGTTTCTGTCAAGGATTTAATGGCTAGTTCTAATTCAGGTTCTGATGTGCACGCAGGTCATTCAAATATTCCAAAACTGAGGCATTAAAATTATTCTAATATTAGGAATTTGTTAATTCTTTTTGCTTTCAAAATAGTATATATGATGATATGTTTATATTTTTAGTGTATACATCCCTTAATTTAAAACTGAAATTAACATTGCCACAACAATTTATATAAAATTATGAAATAACCCATATTAAACTAACAACGTATTCTTGTATTTCCAACTTTACTAAAACGCTTGCTGTTACACAAATCAGTCACACTAAATTTTCAATTGAATGTATGTAATATGAAACACGCACAGACACCATACTCACTCACGTCACGCATCCTATAGTCTATTAATTATGAAAAGGCTAGATATTGTGACCTCTAACCTCTATTAACTCGGGGAAGTCAGGAGCAAAGAGGTTGTATAAATGTCCACACCTACTTATTGGTTGACAATCCCTAAAAGATAGGAATAATCTAATTTATTAATTTCACTCCCAACACCAAACACCTCCCAAGCATGTGATCTTCCTGGGATTCGAACCTGGGTTACCACATACAGATCTTAAACACCATAACCATTACACCATCAAGACAGATAAAGGTTAAGTACATGACTACAATATTATATCCATTTATCAGTTTGATTGCTCCAGCCCTTTTTTAGATTATGAGAGATTGTGGGTTAGAATTTCTGGACTCATCATAATGAACAGACTACAGACAAACTCACATCACAGACAAACTCACATCACAGACAAAGCTTACGCGAGCGGGAACTGGGCCCAAGAATCACTAAATGCTATATCACGCAGGAGCTTTTTTCCTCAACTTTTTTAGGCAGCTCTGATCTGGCAGATTTTGAACTTAAGATTTATAAACAGTTTGTCAGCCATAATATTCTGCTTTCAGTTTAGTTGCCAATACCAGTGTAATATATTTTTAGAATGTTACCAGAATAAAGTTGCAGATCAAAAGTTGATGGTAATTGCGCTTGCGTCATACCTCCCTAACCGTAAACACAAACATGCTGTACTGACCAGAATAGTGCTTTTCCTCGCCTCGGTCAGAAGCAAAGAAATGTGGACAAGGAAGAAAAGTGCCGTAATCTGATTGTGAGGGATAAATCGTCAGTGACATTCCTCCAGTTAATCAATTGTAAATAATCAAAGAGCTTGTTAAAATGACAATCTAAATCTGTGACTCAAACCTTCATCACTATCTGTTCAGTGTAGCTATCTTGTGTGTACAGTGTTCTTATGAGAATCTATTGTGCTATATTATGTTAACCCCTTCAGAACGGGGACATTGTTTCTATTTCATTCTGGCTATTATTAAAAGATTTTATTAAACTTAATTAAGAATGACTTCTAGATATTAAAGGTGTATAAACTATCAACAATAGTTTTTTTTTACTCCTACAGAACATTCCAGAACTGTATAATGTTATCTAAATAAAGCTAAAATAAACTGACAGAGAAATCACTATTACTGAAAGGGTAAAAGCAAGTTTTCCAGAAGTATCACCTATCCTAGAGACAGGAGTAGGGCAGGAGAAGCATATCTACATATGATTAGTTCATTGTTACAAGACAATCAGTCATATAATGTACATAGCTAGCAGATAGGTGGAAAGGAAAGAATATATGGAGCGTCGATTAGTTTTTATAGGAATGATAGTTGCACAGACCACTTGTTTTAGATTACACCGTAAAGTAGGCAAACACAAGCTCAGATGGTCAACATGGTAAGGTAAGCAAACAATAGGTCAGATGGTCAATGAGGTCAGGTAAGCAAACCCAAGGCCAGATGGTCAATAAGGTCAGATGGTCAATAAGGTCAGGTAGGCAAACACAAGGTCAGTCAAACAAGATCAGGAAAGCAAACAAAAGGTCAAATGGTAAACAAGGTCAGGTTAGCAAATACAAAGTCAGATGATCAACAAGGTAGAATGGTCAACAAATTCAGGTTGTAAAAACAAGATCAGATGATCAACAAGGACAGATGTCAACAAGGTCAGATGTCATTAAGGTCAGGTCAACAAGGTCAGAAGGTCAACAAGGTCAGATGTCAATAAGGTCAAATAGGCAAACACAAGGATAGATGGTAAATAATGTCAGGTAAGGAAACAGAGGGTCAGAAGGTCAATGAGGATAGGTAGGTAAAACAAAGGTCTGGTTGTCAAAATATCAATTATGCGGGTTGAAATAGTCAGGGGATCAAACAGATAATATCAGCAAAAACAGAGAGAGAGAGAGAGCGAGAGCGGAGAGAGAGAGAGAGATTAATACTATTCTCTACAAGCCCTGTTATGCACTCTAATTTACACTGACACCAATATCCTTCCATATCCTCAATTACCGTTCACATAATATAAAATCATTAACATTAAAATTCCAGGAATAATCCAATTTCTACTGAAATTAGAATATGAACTTGCATGAACATATGTTCAATAATATTTAAGATTTGTATCGAGCCAAAGCAAGATAGCACGATGATGAAAAGTTGCTTAACCCCTTCTGTACCGGCGACGTTTTCTTAACTATTCTGGCTACTATTAGACAATTTTATTCAGTTTCAAAAGGTCCTCCAGCAATACACAGGCATCGGTTTATCTTAAATATCCCTTTTTGCTATCACAGACCCTTCTTAAGCCGCACAAGATCGTCTAAATATAGCTAGAATATAATATAAAAGACGTCGCCGGTACAGAAGGGGTTAATGGTTTGGTTTCCCTTTGCACCATCAATTTTATCTTCCTCTCTTGAATATACAGTAGGGGCTATATATAGCTATGGACAAATATTGATCAACATCACCGAGGAGAATCCACTTTAAAGGTCTTGCTCATGAGGGTTAAATACACTTTTTCTTTTGTAATAGGGTGATATGCAATTTGATGTTAATTAGGACTACATTTAACCGTGATAAACAGGTAACTTTTCTTAAAGTGTGGAACTTAGAAGGGATATTTCAACAGTTGGTAAAGATTCAAGTAGTTCAGTCTCGCTTGGATGGTCAAAATATTTTTATAGATTCTCCCAATTCTACAAAGGTTGTTTGTTAAGAAAACAATTGGACCACGCAAAGGGAGAGATATGATCTTAAAAATACAAAGCTTCGTCAAAACTCACAACATTGTTGTTATAACGACAGGGTTTTACTCCTAAACCAAAGCAATTGACATTATCTATTGTAAATACAGTACTGTTGAACTGCATGATCTATATTGTTATGTCATTATGCTATCTATTTTTCCCTAGTTTAAGCAAGTTATTATTATGACAAAATGCCAATAGTAAAATATAGCTAACTCGATATCAATACTCAACATTAATAGCCATTAATGATTATGTTCTCTCCACCAACCAACTTTACTTACAATCCATTTACACATGCACACATACATTGCAAACATGTACACACTACACACGTATGCCTACACATTCCTTATTAAATCTCAACATATACACGCTAATACATATGATCCTGTTCTTAACCCTTTCAATCAGATATTGAATTCTGATAGTACCATCAAATTATATAATTTTCTATAATGTAATCAATGTGTAAAGAGCTTTTCCTTGAAACCAAGAGGTGAGAGGCATGTGAGTGGAAGGATGGCAAACCCAGATATTTTGTTATTTCTTTAATGTGTAAATTCTCCTAGTGCCCGATGATTGGAATCTCTGAAGCTATAACCGATTTGTCTTCACCTGGCGGACAATTTGGTCCTTTACTAGTTGATTTTTCGATACTAATGGGATTATATGAAATTACTATGTCTCTGCATCATAGTATGTATGTATGTATGTATATACTCAGGCACATACCGCATTGCTGGTGGTGGCCGACTCGAGACAGAGACCGAACAGAAACAACATTCAAGTGTTCCAGTTGTTAGGGTTCGGGACCACTTTCGTGTTCCCTCGCCCCTTTCTCTGTCTCGATGAGTAGGATAATTTTACAAGGGGAGGAGGGTTCCTAGCAAACTGCACCACCTGCAGCATAGTAACTTCAAGTTTTCATAATTATTAACATATTTATCTACAAAATCTTCGTAATAGACGAGTGAATAAAATGTGGGCATGGCAATTTACCGTCAGCAAAGTAAAAAATAAGAAACAGACTATACGTATATGCATGTGTAAACAAATAAACATATATTAATTAAAGTAATTAACAAGTTATGACAAATTTGTTCCCCAGTACTTCCGTCTAGACCAACTTGATTCCACTTTTATCTCAATACAACGAACGACATCCAATTATTTGTATCTACAGTTCATTCAGGAGGTATGATGAAACTCAACAGTAAACTTTCACACCCACACGGAGTTGCAAGGATTGCCACATACATCAAAACATAAACACCCACCCACCTTGCACATGCACACAATGACCCACATGCAGTATAATCACATACGCACAGAGACGCACATATCTACACATATGACACTCAGGATGATGGCAATACGTAATAGAGATGGAGGGGTGAGGAAGGGAAGGGAGGTAAACATACATTACATTTATGGTACCTAATTATTCACTAATATGTTGCACTCAATTGTTTTTCTTTGAGGACAATATGCACTTTTTCAATATAAAGTACAGTATTTCTGCATTCAATTATGCAATGGAAAGGAGTCTTATTTATCACAACACTTTAGTGTTTCACTATGTTTCTTGTTTCTTTAAGTAAAACTTATGTAATCATTAACATAATAGTATACCTTGTAAACAGGTACATATAACATAATGAAATATCAGATACGTTCCACTTTCACTAGGAAAAACGTGTTTGATTTATCTTCAAGTTAATGGTTCTCCTATGTTCGGTTTCATTTTGTATATTCTTTTGTTTCCAATTTAGGTTCTGTATGATTTTCTTTCCACCACTTCCAGGCCTTGTGTTCCTCCATCACACCGCAGAAGCTCCCGCACCAACAACTACTGTAGAGTGCTTTCTCATCCGGCTTAATTTCCTGTGCCAGTTTTGAGGTGATGACGCTCTGACACACGCTAAAACCGGCATCACACAAGCAAGTTCAGTAGCGCCTTTGTATCAGGCTGGCATCCAATTTGAGTTGTCGCATAGTATTCTGGACTATGTTTAATTAATCTTAATTTTTATTTGACTAACCATGATTAAAAGCTTCCCGATTCAAAACACAGTTAAGAAACAAGTGAACATTATCAGATATACCACTTAAGAATATATTTTTGACTCGGATTCTGTGACTGAGGAAATTTGTCGCTAAACAATCTTGTGTGACACCGGTTTAAAAACCTACAATTTTCCCCCCCACGAAGAATTGTAAGGTTTACCCATCTGGTTAAATAATTATTTTCTCGACAGTTTATGAGAATGCATTTCAAATTGGCCATGACAGAAAAGTTTTATTAATTGGTCCATATGCCATGTTCCATGTTAAATATGGCGTTTAAGATTTACTGTAGTATAATCAAACATCAGTTAGTGCAGTCTCCACATGTCACTCAAGCATTTATATATGTACACTTATCTTAGCACCTTATATATATAAAATTCTCGACTTCTGTTAGTATTACAAGGAAACACACTCCACATAAACTGACTCTGTATGACAACTGTTTTCAACTTGATAACATTATATTTAAGAGGGGTCACCAGCTTTTTTTTATCTTTCTCTCCTTTTCTCTTTCCCTGTGGCTGGTATCCATTTGGCCCCATTCAGTCAACTGTTTTAAGATGTTTATCCCCATCCTGGTGTCAATTTCTTCCTGGCAAGCGATAGCGAGCCAGCATTGTATGAAGAAATCCGGCTTCGCCGGAGAAATGTTTATCAAAAAATGTACAAATTTAGCTTGCTGTCAAAAAAAATATATATATATGCTGGAAAATATTGACACCTGGATGGGAGTAAACGTCTTAAAACAGTAGGCTGAATGGGGCCGAATGGATACAAGCCAAAGAGTGAGGGAGAGAAAGATAAAAAAAAAGCGAGATGGGCTCCCATAAGCATCACAGATATACTGTTTATACTGGCCTTTATACCCATGTTTGTGTTATAGCGTATATTATGTTACCACAACAGCAGCTGCTTTCTGCGAGAGATTAGTAGTTATTATGATTATTGATGCGTACTACTAGTAAATAGAGATACATTTGTTCATTACTGTACTTTTATTTTGACCCACACATTAGCTATCACCTTCCATATTACCTAAACTTATGTTAAGGGGTGTCACATGAGAGTTTTAGATCTCGTGTGAATCCCAAAAAGAATCAGAGTCCAGGGTGTCGAACATGGCCAATATTAGCTAAGACTGGAATGAATATGTGAAGGAATACAGGAAAATTAACATCAAATTGCATTGTTTTTAAAATGTTATCGCTTGCAAAGACAAATAAGAACTGTAAACCACAACTGTAACTTTATGTATACATAAACCCTAAAAAAATGGGACTGTTTTCGTTTGACACCCTGATCGGACAGCTTCTGAGATGCACTTTTATTAAGAATTCGCTCACCTATAATAATCCACCTTTGTGATAATTACCAATATCAAAACGAAATAATGTCAACATGTTGAATTAAGCTTCAGATCACTTACGATGATAAAAAAAAATCCTGTGTGATACCCCTCTTCATATTTTGTATCTCTGCAAACTGTGGACTGTCAAGATTACTTTGCTTGTCGTATCTGATGGATGAGACTTCGAAACTTCCCCTTGAAGCAATCAGTATTAAAAATTCTTATATGTAATATGCATTTTCTGGTCGTCCTTACTTGCCAGAATTCATGCTTTATGCTGAAATCTCCATAGTTTGTGCTACTATATTAGGTGTTAAGAAGCTGCTGCAATGCATTTCAACACCCAATGGCTAAAGAATGTTAATATACGAAGCATTAATTGGTATGAATAGTAATACAATAGTGTAACATGTAGGTTATACAGTATATACCTCAATAATCTCGGTTTTGATTGAAGAGAGGAATATATGTTACTGTTATAACACAGGGCAGCCATCTGTGTATAAAAGACAACAGTGAGAAGACGTTAATAACTATACTCTATTTTTTTCCAACTGATGGTAAAATTGAATCTCTTAGTACGGTAGCTGATTTCTAGATACTTGATTGAAGTATATGAAACTACTATGGTTGTGTGTCGTATTAATGCCACGTTTTCATAATTAACATCGTATTTCGCTACAAAATCTACCCTATAGCTGAGTAACTAAGATAGAAACATGACAATTTACCCACAGCTGGAAACAAAATAGACTATAACACTGAATAGCTTCCCGGGAGGTGGTCGCAGCCCCATCCGTCAGAAGGCAGAACAGCACGATAAAGGTGACCAAGAAAGGGTACACCAGCCAACTTATACACAATGGTCCAATTAGTGTTAACCACAACAAATAATTAATGGAATTGGATTAGAAATATAGTATCAAAATTTACCAAGTCTACCGCATATTCAGAGATTATATTATATAATCACCTTTAAATAATTTTTGGTGGGTCTTTTTATATATTTTGTATACTAATTAGATCACTGCATATAACTTGGCTATTCCACCCTATCCAATAACAGACCAATTCTTCCACGGGACTCAATGCATGAAGGAGAGATGGGTTTATTTTTTGGTACATTATTACATATATTTATTATTTTTTTTTAGTTTCCTCCCTACACCTCCATCAAACTTCAAAAAACATCCACTAGATCCCCCATCAAGATTAATTTGTACATTTTTCGGTAGAAAAATGTCCCGGCCGAAGGCCGATTAATCCAATATTACAGGCTCACTATCGTTCGCCAGGAAATAAATTTATACCTAAATAACACGAAAGGTCTTAATATTGACAAAGAAATGCGGCAAAAGGTCTTAAAATCGCCAAACTAATGGGGCAAAAGTCTAAAAATCTCAAAACTAATGGGGCTAAACATGAGGGAGAAGGAGATCTAGAATAACGCCCCATCTCCCCTTAACAAAGTCACTCGTACACAACCAGGTCTTACAAGTCAATACCATGGAAGCCTTGGAGTCATTGTTAGCTCTTCCTCAAGCATTTCACTTCAAAATCTCTCTAAAATAATATGAGATTTGAATTTAGGCCTTTCTTGATCAACCTTCCAGAGCAAGCTATTTCAAAAAATATACATTACATATATGCAAGTCCAATGTATTGTTTAGTTCCTTACACTTACAATATATATTCATATTTGATTCTCGTGTATCTCTTTTTTTTCCAGATGTTCATTCATGCATCATTTTACTCCAACTTGATATCTCTCTTCATATAATTATCACTTTAAAAACAATCAATCAAACTTGAGTCTTGCTTCTTATTTTATCAAATCTTTAATGCAAATGTTTTCTAACCACTGACACCTCTGATTTTCAAAGTTATAATAATACGGAAAACGCTCCCACTTCTCCGAGAATAGAGTCCTTTATAGTACAGTAGATAAAACGGTCCCTGTATACTGTTAAGTGGACAGAAAGTAGAGGGAAACTTTGTACAATGCTCTTGTTATCTGAATATCAAACCTTAATCCTCCTAGTTGCAGTCAAAAGAGTGGCATCACATGGGCAATTTTGGGAGAATTTTTCTAGCTTGCCACTGATTCTGATTATCACTTTTCACTAAATTTTTGCTGGTTCTGTCTTCAGTTAACTGGCTACTGGCTTATATACGATTTTAATGGCGCCACGCCAGGTACTGAGTACATACTTGAGTTAATCAATCGACCCCTGTGACTAGATTCGGTGTTTTTAATAAAGAATCACACGCCATAATAGGCTGTTGGATAGTAAAATATCCGGAAAACTGCCTGTGTGACACTGCTTGTTAACCAGTACACTATCAGCAACCTTGGACCTCTGAGATTGTAGTCTTACTATTTTCATTCACTGATTCATAACCAGTCATTATTCTCTCTACCTAATGCTGAATGTCTTTCACAAACTTTTAGTTTGTAAAAATAATAATTATTTGACTCTGGTTTATCTCTTTACTTTCCTGTTCATATATTACGGGTTCCCGGATTTTGTGAGAGAGGTGCAAGCCAGAATTTGGATTATCTTCTTTTCCTTTCCTCAGATGCAGGATTCCTGGACCCAGATACAACCTTTGTTTATGTCATAACATCTCTCAATGATCATTGAATCCCGACACCCGACTTCGTCAATCACGCACAAACAATATTTAAAACATGTAATAATTGGGTACATTTTGGCTGACTAGTCTTTTTGAGTATGGGTAGAATATGAGGTTGTTTTAATTAATAAGCTCTTATGGCATAGGTCTCTAATGACAGCTCAGAGTATCTGGATTCATGGCTTTGAGAAGGTGATGCCCTAAAACATAGTTTGGAGCTTAATCTTTCTATTAGTCACATCATAAGTTACATGAAGACGTTTCGAAATTCGAGGATGATGTTCAAGTCAAAGTTTGGATGCTTGTCTTTCTCTCAGCCCCATCCTAGACTCCTGGGCCTTATGAGTGTAATGAGCAGGTCAGAGTTTGAATTCTTACGTTTCTCCTGCTTAGATTCTGGACTCCTGGGTTTTGTGAGTGTGAAGTGCAAGTCAGAGATTATATTCTAGCTTTTCATTTAAGCCACATCTTGGGCACCTGGGTTTTGTGAGTATGTGGGGTGCTTAGATTCTTGAATCCTGAATTTTTATAGTATGAGGGGCAAGTCAGAGTTTAGATTCTTGTTTTTTTCCTGCTTGCCTGGCCCTTCCTCAGATCCTGGACTCCGTTGCCTCCTCCACTATGCTGACGTTCCTGGGTTCTGCAAGAGTGAAGTGAATCTCGGAGGAGTTGGCAAGGGTGGTCTGCTGGGTCCGAACGATGGAGTGGGTCGGAGTATCCGGGCCGCCATACTGAGAGTGATAGAACTCCTCCCGCATCAACAGGTTCAGGGACGCACATCGCAGACACAAGATCTCCTGCAGGGGGTGAAAGAAAACGAAAGAATATGAATATACTGTATGTAAATTGCATTTAATACAGGAGTGGTCTTGTAAGACCCAACACTTTGCTCCATTAGCCATTCGATCTTTGGAGAAACCCGCTGTAAAAAATCAAAAGTATTATAAAGATCAATAAATTCCACATGGGTATATTTATTTAGATTTTCTATAAATTATTTGATACACCTATCTATTCTTATACTAAAGTAGCCAAGTTTTTTTTTATGTTTTTGTTACCTACTCTGGGATTGTGGAGTCCCGAATTATGCTTCCTCCCTCTCATTTAATCCAATACCCACTTCAAATAGATTTTCTTTTCCTGAATTTACACCTTCCCCTCCACGACCAACAATACCACACCACCCCATCTCACCCGTAGCTAACACCAACCCTAGACTTAGGCGAGAACTTGACTATTCCTCCCTACACATAACCGACTGCATGACTTGACCTCCCTGACGCATCAACAACCCTACCATTCCACACCTAATCATTCTACCTTCAAGCCCCATTTATCTATAACCCCCATAGCTATCCTGTCATTCTCATACTAAATATTTCTGTGCTGTCTATCTTTCCCCTAACTCTACCGACTTTCCCAAATTCTTCGACTATCTAAACTCTAAAGTGGAACACATTCTATCTATCTCTCCCTTCTCTGAAATCTCCATCTTAGGAGATTTCAACGTTCACCACCGCCAATGGTTCTCCTCTCACTCTACTGACAAAGCTGGTGAACAAACCTACGTCTTATCTATCATAAATGACCTAGAGCAGCTGGTATGCAACTCACCCGTATCCCGGATCGCTTCGGAGATCGGCCCAACATTCTTGACTTATTTCTGACTTCTAACCCTTCTTCTTATACTGTCAATCTTTTCTCTCCTTTGGGCTCCTCCGACCATAAACTTATCTCCGTCACCTATCCTATCTCTTCAGTACGGCCATCTGATCCTCCCAGCCGGCGGCGCTTGTGGCACTTTGGCGCTGCCGACTGGGAGGCTCTCCGGCAGTACTTCTTTGATTTCCCATGGAATGACTTCTGCTTCCGTGGCCGAGGACCCTCGGAGAATGCTGAACGCACTCCCGAGGTCATCCTCTCGGGCATGGAAGCGAACATTCCATTTTCTTTCTCTCAGTCTAATGCAAAAAAAATCTTGGTTTACTCACGCTTGTTTTACTGCTGTCCACAACAAGGAGGAAGTATACAAACGGTACCGACGCCTTAAAACTCAAGAATCTCATTCTTCCTATGTTTCTGCCCAGAATCAAGCCAAATCTGTTCTTCGACTTGCCAAGCACTCTTTCATCAATAATAAATGCACTGAACTATTCAACTCTAGCTCTTCCCAAGCTTTCTGGCATCTAGCCAAAAACCTCTCCAACAACTTTTCTTCCTTGTCTTTCCCTCCCCTTTTCCACTCTGATGGCACAACCATCACTTCTTCCTCTAACAAAGCTGAACTCTTTGCTCAAACTTTTGCCAGAAACTCTACCTTGGAGGATTCCAGTGCTATTCCTCCCTCTCCATCTCTTCTACTTATGCCTAATATCCTAATCTCTTCTAAAGATGTACTTTCTACCCTCTCTGGGCTTAATACTAAGAAAGCGTACGGTCCGGACGGTGTTCCTCATGTTGTACTTAAAAATTGTGCTTCCGTGCTGACCCCCTGCCTAGGCAAACTCTTTCGTCTCTCTCTCCTCTAACGTCTTTCCTTCTTGCTGGAAGTTTGCTCTCATTCAACCTGTCCCAAAGAAGGGTGACCGCTCTCAACCCTCCAACTATTGTCCAATTGCTCTCATCTCTTGTATCTCTAAACTTTTTGAAACTATTCTTGCTTCCAAATTTCTTAAGCATTCTCTTCTCAAAATCTGCTCTCAGATCGCCAGTATGGCTTCCTTAAGGGTCGCTCTACTGGTGATCTTCTTTCATATCTTACTAACTCTTGGTCATCCAACTTTCGGGACTTCGGTGAGACTTTTTCTGTTGCACTAGACATATCGAAGGCCTTCGACAGGGTCTGGCACAAATCTTTAATTTCCAAACTCCCCTCCTTCGGTTTCTGTCCCTCCATCTGTGCCTTTGTCTCTAATTTCCTTTCTGGCAGTTCCATAGCTGCGGTTGTGGACGGCCATCACTCAATTCCTCATCCTATCAACTCCGGTGTTCCTCAAGGTTCTATCCTATCTCCTATTCTCTTTCTAATATTCACAAATGATCTTCTCAACTGTACATCTAGTCCCATCCATTCATATGCAGACGACTCTACTTTACACCACTCAATTAGTTTTCCAGAACGCTCCAGCCAGCAGTCCCTCAAAAGTAAACGTACTGAAGCCATAAAATGCTTATCTTCTGATCTAGCTACAATTTCCAATTGGGGTAGAGAAAACCTTGTTATATTTAATGCTTCCAAAACTCAATTTATCCATCTTACTACCCGTCAGGAACCTCCAGAGGACTATCCCTTATTCTTCAACAATACAAAAATCAATCCTTCATCTTCCCTCAATGTTCTCGGTGTCTCTTTTTCTTCTGCTCTCACTTGGAAAGACCATATTACCAGTCTCGCTAAGGCAGCCTCCCAGAAACTGGGTGTGCTTAACCGCCTCAAGGGGTTCTTTACCCCTGTGCAGCTACTTGCTCTGTACAGGGGCACAGTGCGTCCTTGTAGAGTATTGTTCACATGTGTGGGGAGGATCCTCTCACACCGCACTCCTAGATAAAGTAGAACAGAAAGCCTTTCGTATCATTAACTCCCGTCCACTCACCAACTCTCTGCAATCTCTCTCTCTTCGCCGCAATGTTGCATCTCTCTCACTATTCTATCACTACTACAATAATCAGTGTACCTCGGAGCTTTCCCAGTGTATACCACCTCCTCTACGTAGGGTACGTAGTACCCGTCTTGCAACACAATCCCACCCCTACTCAGTGCAACTCTCCAACCCAAGAGTGAAATGCTATTTCTTCTATTCAACTGCTGAGCTCTGGAACTCTCCCAGAATCAGTCTTTCCCTCTTCCTATGACTTAAATTGCTTCAAACTCCGTGTGTCCAGGCATTTTAGCTCGAACGTCCCTTGATTTCGGCCCTGTCACTCTTTGAAATCTTGGGGAGGCACTCGCTGCAGGCAGTTATGCCTTTTGTCTCCCTGATTCACATAGAAAAAAAAAAAACAAAAAAAAAAACACCACCCAACTCCTTAATTACCCTTAGCTCCCCCTCTACCACAACCACCTCCAAAAACTCCCCTAACAGAGAGCCCTCATTATCAACTTCTGCAGCATTATCAACAAAAGAGCCGCTTTTCACCACACCCTTGAGACTTATGACCCTGACATCGTTATAGGGATAGAGACTTGGCTCAACCCTGACATTTCAGACAGTGAAGTCTTCCCGACAGACAGTCCCTATACCATGACTTTACATAGAAAAGACAGACAGAACGGAGACCACGGTGGGGTCATGATAGCGACGAAGCCGGGACTAGTCGTAACACCAGCCACCGAACTTAGCGCAGACGCAGACATTTTATGGATTAAAACACAGATACAGGGCTGCAGGACACTTTATATAGGATCATTTTACCGGCCCCCTAACAGTAACGTAGATTACCTGCAGTCCCTTGACGAATCTTTATCTAAAATTGATCCCTCCAAGAACATATGGCTGGCTGGAGACTTCAACTTACCGGACATTAACTGGACAGCTTACGCGACAACGGAGAATGGTGACCATGAAGGCGACCTAATACTACCACAGACTGACAGATCATTACACGAAAAATTCATTGACATAATCAACTCACTTTCACAAACAGTACTCGAACCAACACGTACACAAATTAGCGTAGCTAGAAACGACCCTAACATAAGACTCGGGGTCACATCCAACATATTAGACTTGTTCCTTACGAACAACACTTCTTTTATTACACGAACACAGGTTTTACCAGGGCTTAGTGACCATGACATGATACTTGTAGACGCAAACATAAAACCAAACATCCAGAAATAATTACCCAGGAAAATCTACCAATACAACAGAGCTGACATGGGAGCCATCTCGGTAGACTTAGCTGACTTTAGAGACACATTCCTCGACAACGACCCAATGGCCAATTCTGTTGAGCTAAATTGGACCAGACTTCGCGACTTCATACATGACACAATGGACAAGCACATACCCAAGAAAACCGTTACACGGAACCAGTCACCACCATGGTTCATTAGACAGTTACGAAAACTACATAGAAACAAGGTAAAAGCATACAAGACAGCTAAACGTTACAACGATACAGAACACTGGGAGGCGGGTGCCCAACCCCGAAAGGGGTTGAAATAGGGGAGCTATCCCCCCGCCAAAGGCGGCTCTCTAGGGCCTTTCCTAGCTGATGCTGAGAGGATTGGGTTCTAGTCATGTGGTGATGGGCTGGTCTATCCGAGTGAGAACTGAGCGATCTCTGCCATACCCATAGCTTACTCTGACTGTTCCTTTTACTTATATATCTTCTAGATCTCAAGTGGCGGCGTCTCTTCCGTGGATTGACCTCCCTACTGCCAACCTAGAAGTTGGCAGATTGGGAGCCAAAGCGTCACATTTTTCCCTTGCCCCTCAACTTTCCCTTCATAATTGCTGAGGGGCACAGGGCCTTGGGTGGGGCTTTGGTTTCCCGGGCATTTCCGCACCTTCCTCAGCTCCCTGCCTTGGAGTGGCTTCGGTCACCCGGGCTTTGTTAGTGGTAAGCAGGGAGGATTTTGTGGGGGCGCTCGTTTATGGCCTTGGCCTTGCTCGAGACCTTGGGGCTGTTCGGCCAGACAGCCTGGGGAACAACAACACTGGGATCATTACAAAAACACACAAAAAACATTACAAAAAGATATCAAACAAGCAGAAACTTACTACCCATGACTGGCTATTGGCAAACGTGACTCCTATTTTCAAATCCGGAGACAGAACCCTCCCTGTTAACTATAGACCTGTTTCGATTACCTCAGTTCCTTGCAAAATTTTAGAACATATCATCCACCGACATTTAATGGACGATCTAGATAGGCAAAATATACTGACTGACGCACAGCACGGCTTCCGGCCCAAACGGTCGTGCGAGACACAACTACTTGTGACCACACATGACATTTCCCAAACCCTTAACGACCTCAAAATTCGACAAGTAGACGCCATAGTACTAGACTTTGCCAAAGCCTTCGACAAAGTCCCCCACCAAGACTGTTAGCCAAGTTAGATTATTATGGCATCCGAGGACCACTTCTTCACTGGATTAAGACTTTCTTGACCAATCAGGATCAACGCGTTGTTCTCGAGGGTTCTCATTCTTCCACTTTGTCTGTAACTTCTGGGGTCCCACAAGGCACTGTCCTGGGTCCCCTACTTTTCCTTTCATACATAAATGACCTCCCACTATCGCTTACTTCTATTACTAGACTTTTCGCAGATGATAGCTTAGTTTATAGACTCGCTACTAATAGGGACGATTGCCTTCGACTACAGGACGACTTAACTGCACTTGAAGAGTGGGAAGCCAAGTGGCAGATGACATTAAGACCGGACAAATGTCACCATGTCCGTTTCACCCGTTCAAACAAAATCATCCCATTCTCCTACAAACTCCATAGCACTTTTCTGGATACTGTTCCCTCCCACAAATATTTGGGGGTCCACATCTCAGCGGACATGAGGTGGACCACTCACGTTAGCAGCGTCAGAGCAAAGACTAATAAGGCCCTGGGCTTCCTGCGTAGGAATCTCACTAAGTGCAACGCAAACATTAAAAGCATTTAAAACACTTGTACGGCCACACTTAGAATACTGCGACACCGTCTGGGATCCACACACTCACAACAATATAAATAAACTAGAGGCCATACAAAACAAAGCTGCAAGATGGATCAGACGTGATTACAGACACACTAAATCTGTCACTTTGCTCAAACAAGACATTAAACTCGACCCACTTGCAACAAGAAGACAAATGCACAGACAACAGATGTTATATAAAATCACTAACAACTTAGTAGACATAGACAAAGATATATATTTACACACTACAAGTATACGATTTACAAAACGCAGTCACAACCTAAAATACCACACGTATCAGGCAAGCACGGACATATTTAGACAATAATTATTTCCCCGCAGCATCCAAGAGTGGAATCACCTCCCATCTCATGTAGTTAATAGCCCCACCCTTGATTCATTTAGAACTAGGATCACCAATCATTACATCCCTAATCCTGATCCTGTCCCTAACCATTAGTCCTAATAACACAACCCCCGCATATCATGCCGCCCGAGAGCGGCCCTCTGCGGGTCCCTCAACATAAACTTAAACATACTCTGGTACCTCCCGAGTACCCCAGCAAAGTCTGATCTCCATAGTCTCGTGGATTTGGGGGCTAGAGAGACTCAAACAGAGAAACAAACAACCTATACAACTTTACATATAAATAGATGAGTTTATCACTGCCAATATACCATTAATGCGTACATTTATATGAACACTTTAAGTACCTGTGCTATTAACCCATAATTGTTTACTTTGTAGGCTATAAGGAGAAGATTGGATCATGAGACAAAGAGAACATAGAGGAAGGATATGTGAATCACAAGTTAGAGGGAAGACATTACATTCTGAGGCAAGGGAGGTAAAGTGAGAGGACATTTAGGGATTACAGTCTATAGGGAAAATAGAAGATCGTGGAGCGGCTAGCGAGGATAAAAGTGTTTGCGTTTAGAGGGATGAAATAATGATTGATGATTTTCTGGTAAAATGGGTAGGGATTGACTAAAGGAACACCCCATCCTTAACATTGATCCTCCATTACAAACCGCAATGCACTTGAATACATTAATGAAAGCATATGATCCTCCCGGGATACGAACTTGGGACACCACACCCAGAACATAAGCATCTAAAGTTCCATTACACCTCCAACACAGAACCATGAAGCAAGTGGAATACATTGAGAGAAATACATTAATAAAAGGATGTACAGAACAAAGTGAAGTCAGCTAAAGGGAAGACAAAAATATATGGGATTTCAAGTTGGAGGAGAGGTAGAAAATCCTGAAGCAAAGGGTTAACGAAAACTACTAAGAGTGTTTGCAGGTATTATTAGACGGCAGAAGATCGTGAAGCAAGAAGATAAAGTAGAATATATAACGGATACCAGGTAAAGAGGGTTAAGGGGGGACACCGGTTTTGTTTTAATCTTTCTCTCCTTTTCTCTCTTTCCCTGGCTTGTATTCATTCGGCTCCATTCAGCCAACTGTTTTAAGACGTTTATCCCCATCCAGGTGTCTATTTATTCCTGGCGAGCGATAGCGAGCCAGCATTGTATGGAGAAATCCGGACATTTTTCCATCGAAAAATGTAAAAACTTAGCTTGCTGTCAAAACAAAAAAATATATATGCTGGCTCGCTACCGCTCACCAGGAAAATATTGACACCTTGATGGGGATAAACGTCTTAAAACAGTAGGCTGAATGGGGCCGAATGGATACAAGCCAAAGAGAGAGGGAGAGCAAGAGAAAACAAAAAGCGAGGTGGGCTCCCTTAAGTGGAAGGATAAAAGCGGATGGCCAGCTGTAAAGGAAGCAGATTGTCCGGCTAAGAAGTAAAGCTAATACTGCAGACCGTATGGAGCTAATACTGCAGACCGTATGGAGCTAATACTGCAGACCGTATGGAGCTAATACTGCAGACCGTATGGAGCTAATACTGCAGACCGTATGGAGCTAATACTGCAGACCGTATGGAGCTAATACTGCAGACCGTATGGAGCTAATACTGCAGACCGTATGGAGCTAATACTGCAGACCGTATGGAGCTAATACTGCAGACCGTATGGAGCTAATACTGCAGACCGTATGGAGCTAATACTGCAGACCGTATGGAGCTAATACTGCAGACCGTATGGAGCTAATACTGCAGACCGTATGGAGCGCACAGACTTAAGGGGAGGTTTTTAGTTTGGTCTCTAGATATCCTTCAAGCTTAAAATTACACCCCCTTGAGCCACTTTCAAGATAAATTTGTACATTTTTCGGTAGAAAAATGTCCCGGCTGAAAGCCGGTTCCTCTTAAATTACAGGCTCGCTATCGCTCGCCAGGATAAAATCGACACCTAAATGGCACGAAAGGTCTTAAAATTGACAGAAATGGGTTGAAAGTTCTTAAAATCGTCAAAATAATGGGGCGAACGTCTTAAAATTAGAAAAGCAATGGGGCTAAACATGAAGGAGAAAGGAGTCAAGAAAAAAATCCCTTAAGTGGAAATCTCCCCTCAACCCCTTCTTTACCGGCGAGGTCTCTTTTATTTGATTTCAGCTACATTTAGACGATTTGACGAAGCTTAGGAAGAATTAAGTGTGGTAGCTAAAAGGACTAATTGAGATAGTCTATAGCCTTTTATAAAAGGTAGATGTCCTTCCTAAGCTGAACAAAATATTCCAATAGTTGCCAGAATATAATGAAAAGTACAGTACATCACCGGTACAGAAGGGGTTAAGAGGTAGGAGGATAGGAAGGCCTGTAATGATGGTATTATATCGGGTAGAAGGGTGGCAACGAGGGCAGGATACATGTGACTGCAAGCTGTAATCTAGATGTTATTAATTTCACCACAACACCAAACAACCCCAATGATATTAATTAAAAAGAAAGATAGAACTATAGTAAGTTTCTTTTCATTTGACGGTAAATTGCAAAGTTCCCATCAAGATATCTCGGCTATTTTGAAGATTTTGTGGTGAAATATGGTGCTAATTATATAAACTTGGTCTTATTATGATGCAGAGACCTAGTAGTTTCATAGTTTTCCATCGAGTGTCGTGAAAATTAGCTGCTGGGGGATTCAATTTATCGTTAGCTGAAAATAACCGGAGTATAGTATATCTTATAGCAGAAGGGTTGACCCATTCAGCACCAGCGACGTCCTTTGATTATATCCTGGCAAGTAATAGAGGATTTTACTAAGCATAGGAACGACCTCTAACCATTAAAAGGCTACACATTATCTCAATTTATCCTTTTAGTTACCACACGTCCTTCCTAAGATGAATAAAATCGCCTAATCGTTACCGGAATACAATGAAGAAAACGCTACCGGTACAAAATTGGTTAAAGACTGAAAAAAGTGGTGAAGCTGTAGTGATCAGAATTTATGATACATGACAGGGGGTTAAGAGTTACGTATTAAGGGAGTTAAGTATTAGTGATGGTTAAACTGTAGTGATGAAAATATATGATATATGAAGGGGGGTAAGGAGTGATAGGTACATGCACTATAGGTAATGGTGAAGCTGTAGTGATGATAATATATGATACATGAAAGGGGTAAGGAGTGAAGGGCACATATAAGTAATGGTGATATAGTGATGAGAATATTTTTGATACATGAAGGTGGGTTAAAAGTGATGGGTACAGTATTAGTGATGGTGAAGCTGTAGTGATGAGAATATATGATACATGAAGGTGGGTTAAAAGTGATGGGTACAGTATTAGTGATGGTGAAGCTGTAGTGATGAGAATATATGATACATGAAGGTGGGTTAAAAGTTATGGGTACAGTATTAGTGATGGTGAAGCTGTAGTGATGAGAATATATGATACATGAAGGTGGGTTAAAAGTTATGGGTACAGTATTAGTGATGGTGAAGCTGTAGTGATGAGAATATATGATACATGAAGGTGGGTTAACAGTGATGGATACAGTATTAGTGATGGTGAAGCTGTAGTGATGAGAATATATGATACATGAAGGTGGGTTAAAAGTGATGGGTACAGTATTAGTGATGGTGAAGCTGTAGTGATGAGAATATATGATACATGAAGGTGGGTTAACAGTGATGGATACAGTATTAGTGATGGTGAAGCTGTAGTGATGAGAATATATGATACATGAAGGTGGGTTAACAGTGATGGATACAGTATTAGTGATGGTGAAGCTGTAGTGATGAGAATATATGATACATGAAGGTGGGTTAAAAGTGATGGGTACAGTATTAGTGATGAGAATATATGATACATGAAGGTGGGTTAAAAGTGATGGGTACAGTATTAGTGATGGTGAAGCTGTAGTGATGAGAATATATGATACACGAAAGGGGGGTAAAGAGTGGTGGGTAAATACAGTATAAGTTATGGCAAGGGAGGTTGATTGGAATATATGTAGAAAAGAGTCAGGGAGTGAAAGGCACAGTATAAGTGATGACAATATAAGACATATAGAGAAGGGTATATGATTTGATAATGCAGTGTTGAACATATATGAAACGTACAGAAGGGTACATGATTTGATAATGCAGTGTTGAACATATATGAAACGTACAGAAGGGTATATGATTTGATAATGCAGTGTTGAACATATATGAAACGTACAGAAGGGTACATGATTTGATAATGCAGTGTTGAACATATATGAAACGTACAGAAGGGTACATGTAAGTGATGGTGATGATGATGCAGTGATGAACATATAAGATACGTGAAGAAGGGTACATAGTATAAGTGATGATGATGATGATGCAGTGATGAATATATAAGATACGTGAAGAAGGGTACATAATATAAGTGATGATGATGATGATGCAGTGATGAATATATAAGATACGTGAAGAAGGGTACATAGTATAAGTGATGATGATGCAGTGATGAATATATAAGATACGTGAAGAAGGGTACATAATATAAGTGATGATGATGAAGCAGTGATGTATATATAAGCTAACTGAAGAAGAGTACATATAACGGTGATGATGAATTAATGATGAACATGTAAGACACATGAAGAAGGATACATGTTATAAGTAATGATGATGCAGTGATGAATATATACGATACGTGAAGAAGGGTACATAAGTGATGATGATGCAGTGATGAATATATAAGATACGTGAAGAAGGGTACATAATATAAGTGATGATGATGCAGTAATTAATATATAAGATACGTGAAGAAGGGTACATAATATAAGTGATGATGATGCAGTAATTAATATATAAGATATGTGAAGAAGGGTACATATAAGTGATGATGGTGCAGTGATGAAGATTATAAGATGCGTGAAGAAGGGTACATATTACAAATAATGGTAACGGTGATGATTATTTAATGATGAACATACAAGATACATGAAGAAGGATACATGTTATAAGTGATGGCGAGGGAGGTTGGCAGGTGAGGGAGCGAGGCGGAGTGAGTGATCCAGGTGTAAACACAGTCAGGCCCTCTACACGGTTCACCTCTTAGTGCTCCGGCCTTCATCATCATCATCTTCCTCCTCCTCCAGTTCTCTCTCTCTCTCTCTCTCTCTCTCTCTCTCTCTCTGTCTCTCTCTCTCTCCCTTGGGGCAGTTACTCGTGAGACGAAGAAAGTGATGAAGGTTAATTGGATCTTCCTCACGGTTTGGACAGAAACAAGGTACAGGAGGTGAAACAGAAAATTATGGTACTATTGAGAGTGGTATGGTTTAGTTTGTTGTGGTCTAGCCGTTTGCATGTGAGAAACCACCCTCTCAAACTTTGACTGCCAAAGCAAAGCTGGAACTTAGTTTAGCTCCGCCCGTCAACCAAGCCACAGTTTTTGTTTTTTTATATGAGAGTGAGGGAGACAAAAGGCAGAATTGCCTGTGACGAGTGCCTCCCCCAGAGTTAAAAGAGTGACAGGGCCTAAATCAAGGGACGTTCGAGCCAAAATGCCTGGATACACGGAGTTTGAAGCAATTTAAGTCATAGGATGAGGGAAAGACTGATTTTGGGAGAGAGTTCTAGAGGACAGCAGTCGAATAGAAGAAAGACAGTACAAGACTCTTTACCAATAAAGTTACTGAGTCGTCCACCACTCATATATTAACAAACACACTCACAATTCTCTCTCTCTCTCACTCTCCTTCCTTTGGGGCACTCACTCACACTCTCTCCCAGTGGGCCTTCTACAACAGCGTCTTCCTCTCTCCTCGGGCCGTGTAGCTTTCATAGTCCCTTGGCACAACACACATACACACACATTATATATATACGGATAGGCAGACAAACACAGATAGCGAAGTAGATAAATAGATCTAAACTGATATACAGAGTAGATAGATAGATCTTTAAATTCAGGAATTCATATTGGCGGATGCAGGAATTTCATTATTCAATTGATATTTTTTTTCCTCTATGCTTTCCACGTTGTTAGAAAGAAAGAGAGAGAGAGAGAGAGAGAGAGAGAGAGAGTTGCCTTTATGTTATTATTATGTTCTCTCCACCAACCAACTCTACTCCTAAAATCGATTATATACTGTATGTTTCTCGCCATTGTATGTTCTAAGTATCTTCTCCCTTATTAATTTCAATACTGTTAATTGTTCTCTCTCTCTCTCTCTCTCTCTCTCTGAAAGAATACAAGCTAGGGCTACAAAGCTTATTCCATCGATTAGAAGACTGAGCTATAAGGACCGGTTAAAAGCTCTTGATCTCCTTTCGTTGGATATACGCAGACTACGAAATACTTATTGGGTTTGACAATGTGGATTGTAACAAAATGTTTAACTTCAATATGAATACAACACGTAACCATGGCTAGAAGTTAGAATTGAAAAGGTTCAGCATTAGTATTTGTGGACAAGTTTTCACATACACGATCTGTTCTACTTGGAACAAACTTCCCTCAGAAGGTGTAAGCAGTTCTTCAATAGAGCAGTTCTAGAAAAGAGTAGATATTTAATAGTATTTTGCACACTCCGTATATGAATGTAATGCACTACGCAATCTCTCTCTCCACTTCCAGTATCTGCCCGGAATACACCACAAGATATTTGAGATACTAACTCTTCCTTGTAACTCTCTTAAATTTCTCGTCTTATTCCTTAGCTTTTCTATATAACTCGCCTTCCTTTCATGCAGCTTAATATAATTCTTGTGCGTCTTTTCTTAGCCAGAAATTCACCTTCCATCTATGTAAGGAACGTTCCGAGGACATTTTAGAAGAGGAGGTGAAATCATAAAACGTCTCTCCCGTGTTATTATAAAACGTCTCTTCCAAGTTATTATAAAACGTCTCCGTGTTATTATAAAACGTCTCTTCCGTGTTATTATAAAACGTCTCTTCCGTGTTATTATAAAACGTCTCTTCCGTGTTATTATAAAACATCTCTTCCGTGTTATTATAAAACGTCACTCCCGTGTTATTATAAAACGCCACTCCCGTGTTATTATAAAACGTCTCTTCCATGTTATTATAAAACTTCTATTTCGTGTTATTATAAAACGTCTCTTCCGTGTTATTATTAATGTCTCTTCCGTGTTATTATAAAACATCTCTTCCATGTTATTATAAAACGTCTCTTCCCTGTTATTATAAAACTTTTCTTCCGTGTTACTATAAAACTTTTCTTCCATGTTATTATAAAACGTCTCTTCCGTGTTATTATAAAACGTCTCTTCCGTGTTATTACAAAACGTCACTCCCGTGTTATTATAAAACGTCTCTTCCGTGTTATTATAAAACGTCACTCCCGTGTTATTATAAAACGTCTCTTCCATGTTATTATAAAACTTCTATTTCGTGTTAATATAAAACGTCTTTTCCGTGTTATAATAAAACGTCTCTTCCGTGTTATTATTAATGTCTCTTCAGTGTTATTATAAAAAACGTCTCTTCCATGTTATTATAAAACGTCTCTTCCGTGTTATTATAAAACGTCTCTTCCGTGTTACTATAAAACTTTTCTTCCATGTTATTATAAAACTTCTCTTCCGTGTTATTGTAAAACGTCTCTTCCATATTATAAAACGTCTCTTCCGTGTTATTATAAAAAGTCTCTTCCGTGTTACTATAAAACTTTTCTTCCATGTTATTATAAAACGTCTCTTCCGTGTTATTATAAAACGTCTCTTCCGTGTTATTATAAAACGTCTCTTCCGTGTTATTATAAAACGTCTCTTCCGTGTTATTATAAAACGCTCGTGTTATTATAGAACGTCTCTTCCGTGTTATTATAATACGTCTCTTCCGTGTTATTATAAAATGTCTCTTCCGTGTTATTATAAAACGTCTCTTCCGTGTTATTATAAAACGTCTCTTCCGTGTTATTATAAAACGTCTCTTCCGTGTTATTATAAAACGTCTCTTCCGTGTTATTATAAAATGTCTCTTCCGTGTTATTATAAAACGTCTCTTCCGTGTTATTATAAAACGTCTCTTCCGTGTTATTAAAACGCCTCTTCCGTGTTATATACGTTTCTTGCGTTTTTTTTTTTTTTCTTTCTATATACTCCCTCTCGGGCATAGGCTGAGCAACTTTACACTCCACCGCTACACACGGTGAGGCCCGTGAGGTCTTGTTCCAGTCTAGGGAGCGAGATATACAAAGCACCCATTCACGGCTCGAAACAACCCCATCTCTTAAGCTGCTTCGCCTCTGCGCTTCATCGTCTCATTCCCCAGACTCGGACCCTCACTCTCAGAACGTCACCTATTGAGAAATTAACTCACTAGGCATTGCTCCCCTGTAGCATATTTTGAATATGGGAATATTCATACAATGCTATTTAACCCTTAACTGGCGGCGCGCAACATAAGTCGAGTATAATAAATCTGGACTATCTGGCGGCGCTCGACATAGGTCGTGTGGCAATTTCAGCACGTAATGTTGCTGAGAGAGAGAGACAAGTGGTGGCAGGAGAGTAGCGAGCGTATGACTGCTCCAGACCACCGCGGCGAACCTACTGACACGAATCCCACCTCCTCCCTCCCTCTCTCACTCGCTATATACGGAATTGTATGGGGAAAGTGCCGAATTACATGCTTTTTGCACTCGTGTTGCGCGGTTGTTGCAAGAAAACTAGCCATCATAAAAGGATCGTTATGGTGTCATTGGAAAGCTCTGTTTATGCCCTTTCAGGGATAGATACTTGTTTTACGCTCTGGGTCTTATTTAAGCATGAAAATGATCACGTAAACAGCCCTATTTTGGCTAAAAACACCCCGCTGGGCGGTACATATAAATAAACCGCTAGCCCGCTAATCAGGGAACAACGAGCGTATTTTTTTGGCATTTCGGTGTGCTGTGGTAATGCACTGAAACTAGGTAGGACTACAGCACAAATTCCATCCCAATAATATCTTCCCATTGACATATTGGGATTCGAACCCGATCCATTGGATTACCAGTCCAGTGGCAAGACCACTCTGCCACATCTCCCCTTATATTATAACAATATTATAAAACGTCTCTTCCGTGTTATAAAAGTTTCTTCTGTGTTATTATAAAACGTCTCTTCCGTGTTATGATAAACGTTAATTCCGTGTTACTTAAAAACGTTACTTCCATGTTATTATAAAACGTTACTTCCGTGATATTAGAAGATGTTCCTTCTGTGATATTATAAAACTTTTCTTTTGTAAGTCGCACGAAGGAAAACCTTTATATACTTAAAGGGGGTCACCGTTTTTTTTGTTTTTATCTTTCTCTCCTTTTCTCACTTTCCCTGGCTTGTATCCCTTCGGTCCCATTCAGCCAACTGTTTTAAGACGTTTATCCCCATCCAGGTGTCGATATTTTCCTGGCGAGCGATAGCGAGCCAGCATTGTATGGAGAAATCCGGCTTCGCCGGAGACATTTTTCTATATAAAAATGTAAAAATTTAGCTTGCTGTTGTAAAAACAAAAATATATACTGTATATGCTGGCTCGCTACCACTCGCCAGGAAAATATTGACACCTGGATGGGGGTAAACATCTTAAAACAGTAGGCTGAATTGGGCCGAATGGATGCAAGCCAAAGAGAGAGGGAGAGAAAGAGAAGAAAAGCGAGGTGGGCTCCCTTAACCTTTCCAGAATGAGGACGCAGATTTTACTTTTATCTTAGCTACCAGTAGACGATTGTTTACAGCTTTGGAAGGCCTTTCAAGCGTCAAAACTCATATTCCTCCAATTATGTTCTTACTCCTATTTGATCCGAGGCAGGAGGTCTTTTGGACTTTCCATGTTTCGCTCCATTAGTTTGGAGATCTTAAAAGATTTCACCCCCATTAGTTCGGCGATAATATGACGCTTCACCCCATTTCGGTTTCGACGAGCGATAGCGAGCCTGTAACTTGTAAGAATGTACACGTCTGGGGGGCAACGTTTAGTTTGAAGGCAGGTTTGGATGGTTTGGACATGTGGAGAGAAATGATCAAGATGGGGTGAAGAAAAGCATATAGTGAACGTGGAGGGAGATGCACTGAGGGGTAAACCTAGGGGAAATGTCATACAAGGTTATCCTTAAAAAACGACAAACAAGTGAGGCAGCTTAGTGCAGGGCTGCCTGGGGCGACGTCATTGGGATACGAGACTGAAACCAAACCCAGTTTGGACCACTCGGTCTTTAAAATTCTGAAATTATATATGTACTGTGTACACCCTGGACTGAGCTGCAAGGTCTTTCATATAAAAAAAAAAAAAATCTTTGTAACGCTCACTCTCCCTCCTTCTTTCTCTCGCTCTCTTTACCTCCTTCCATCACCTCTCTCTCTCTCTCGTTACCCCCCCCCCCAACCTTCTCTCTCTCTTACCCCCCCAACCATCTGTCCCCCCCCCCCCCCCCCCTCCCCTCTTTCCCTGTTGACACCCAGGACTGAGGGCTCGCGGTCGTTGTACGGCTTCCTCACTCTTTGGCCAGCCACCCTTAATATGCTGCCAATTCCCTTAATTTCATTCACCAATACCAGCTTTTTTATACTATTTTTTATGTTTACCTTTTCTGTTTTTAATTTTTCTCATCTATTTGCCTCTACCTTTTATATTTCCCTTTTCTTTTCCTTTTCTAATATATTTTTCTATATCTTTGTTAACGATATTTTTTAATCTCTTCTAATTAATTTGTCTTGACCTTATCTAATTCATGTGTCTTTGTCTTTTCTAATTCATTTGTTCTTAACCTTAATGTATTCGTCTTTTCTAATTCATGTGTCTTTGTCTTTTCTAATTCATTTGTTCTTAACCTTAATGTATTCGTCTTTTCTAATTCATGTGTCTTTGTCTTTTCTAATTCATTTGTTCTTAACCTTAATGTATTCGTCTTTTCTAATTCATGTGTCTTTGTCTTTTTCTAATTCATTTGTTCTTAACCTTAATGTATTCGTCTTTTCTAATTCATGTGTCTTTGTCTTTTCTAATTCATTTGTTCTTAACCTTAATGTATTCGTCTTTTCTAATTCATGTGTCTTTGTCTTTTCTAATTCATTTGTTCTTAACCTTAATGTATTCGTCTTTTCTAATTCATGTGTCTTTGTCTTTTCTAATTCATTTGTTCTTAACCTTAATGTATTCGTCTTTTCTAATTCATTTGTTCTTAACCTTAATGTATTCGTCTTTTCTAATTCATTTGTCTTTACCTTTCCGAATTTGCTTGTTATTTACCTTTCCTAAATTATTTTCCTTACCTTTTCTATAATCCCTCCCCTCGTATATTTATCAGTTTTGTTTTACTCTTGTTTGTTATCTATAATTATGTGTTTATCCCTCTTTTATTTATCACCGTTATATGTGTCTCCTATTTTACATATCTCCATCTTTCTTTTACCTATTTTATCACCATTATTTGTTTCCTATTTTTATCTATAATTATGTGTTTACCCCTCTTATATTTAATCAACGTTATATGTGTCTCCTATTTTACATATCTCCATCTTTCTTTTACCTATTTCATCACCATTAATGTTTTCCTATTTTATTTATCACCATTTGTTCCTTTTAGATTTATCTCCATTTTCTTTTACACCTATGATATTTATCACAATTTTATTTTTCGCCTATTATGCATTTCTCCATTATTTTGTCTTTTACACTTATTTTATTTATCTTCATTTAAATGTACAGTACTCATATTTTCTTTACCTTTATTTTCCTCCTATTGTGTATATATATATATATTTTGTTCTATTTTCTTCATCTCCATTTTCTTTTACTCCTATTTATTATCCCCATTTTCTTTTACTCCTATTTTTCATCCCCATTTTCTATTTTTCCCATTTTCTTTATCCCTATTTTATTTATCTCCATTTTCCTTTGCCCTTAGTTTATTAATCTCGATTTTATTTTCCTCTTATTTACTTCATCTCCATTTTCCTCCTATTTCCTTCACCTCCATTTTCCTCTTATTTTATTTATCTCAATTTTCTGTTTCTCCTATTTTATTAATCTGCATTCTCACGTACACCTATTTTTATCTTATTGTATTTCCAATTTGTCTCCCTTTTTTCAATTAACCTCCTCTTTTATTTCCTTGCCTTATTTACCCCTTCCTACCCCTTCCCTTGTTTATGGCCTCTTCCTTTTCTCTCGTTCCTCCAATTCCATATTCCGTTTTACTCACCTAATTACATCCTCCTTATTCTCTATGTCACTATTATAATTTCCTTTCTTCCTCCCTTCTCTCACGACTCCGGGTTTTTATTATTATTATTATTATTATTATTATTATTATTATTATTATATGTCCTTTTTACTGTATTTTTACATTCTTACTTCCTCTCTCTCGTGTTTTTCCCATACCCTCTTTCTTCTTCTCTCTCTACCACTTCTCTTTCTTTCAGTGTTTTCCCTTACCCTCTTTATTTTCGTGTTCTTCCCTTTCTCTCATTTTCCTTTCTCCTCTCTTTCCACGATGGCTTTCTACTGATCATTTATTATTCTCTCCCTTTTCTCTCTCTCGTCGACTTTCCTCCCGTCTTCCTCTTTTCATCTACTTCTCTTCATTTCTTCTACTTTTGTTCTCTTTTCATCTACTTCTCTTTCTTCTACTGTTTATTCTCCCCTTTTCATTAACTTCTATGTCTCTTCTACTGTCTTCCAATTCTCTTTCTCTTCTACTTTCTCTTCTCCTCTTTGCATGAACTTCTATTTCTATTCTACTTTCTCTTCTCCTCTTTTCATTAACTTCTATGTCTCTTCTACTGTCTTCCAATTATCTTTCTCTTCTACTTTCTCTTCTCCTCATTTTATTAACTTCCATTTCTCTTCTACTTTCTCTTCTCCTCTTTTTATTAACTTCTACTTTCTCTTCTCCTCTTTTTATTAACTTCTATTTCTCTTCTACTTTCTGTCTATTTTCCTCTTTTCCTCCACGTCTCTTTCTCTTCTACTTTCTCCTTGCCATCCTCTTCTCTTTCCCGTCCCCTTTCTTTCCATTCTCCTCTTCTCATTCTCTTCTACTGTCTTCCTCTTCTTTTCTCTTCTACTTTCCTCCTGCTTTTATCTGTTCCTTCTCTTCTCCTTCTGTCTACCTCTTTCTTACCTGTCTTCCTCTACTCTTTCTTCCTGTCTTCTTCTTCTTCTTTCCACCCCCCCCCTCCCCTCCTTCTCCTCTACTCTCCTTCCATCCTCTTCTCTCCCCTCTTTCCCAGGCATACATTTACTCCTCTCTCTCTCTCTTCCTTCGTGATGTTTCTCTAATATTTAAGACATGATACGACAATGGCCAAAAATGGGCAATCGTGTGGGATCGGCGGTGCTTAATTAACTCCCTAGGCTCCTCGTTTCATGTTATTTCCCTTCAAATCTCTCTCTCTCTCTCTCTCTCTCTCTCTCTCTCTCTCTCTCTCTCTCTCTCTCTCTCTCTCTCCCTATCATCTCTGTCTCTCTCTCTCCTCTCCTCTCTCTCCTCTCCTCTCTCTCCTCTCTCTCTCTCCGCCTCTCTCTCTCCTCTCTCTCTCTCATCTCTCTCTCTCTCTCTCTCATCTCTCCTCTCTCTCCTCTCGTCCCCTCTCTCTCTCTCTCTCTCTCTCTCTCTCTCTCTCTCTCTCTCTCTCTCTCCTGCAGATGAAGCCCCGCTGAATAGATTATTGACTGACTGCGACGTTCACTTCACTTACGCTTTTGTGAATACTTAATTATTCTCGGGATTGGGGCCTTCCCTTGGCTTAATGATTAACTAAGTATTTTCTTCGGTGGTGTGTAATTATATATATATTACTTATGCCGACAGAAACTAGGTTTATGGGAGTGAAAATAAAAATAAATGCAAATATAAATAATCTATTCTTGAAGAGGGAAGCTAGATAGTTAGAAACATAAAAATACATACATACATTCTAAAGACGAAGTGTTTATTATATTAAATACTTATATATACTATAGTCTGTTTATATTAAGTTGACAGTAAAATGGTTGAACAGTAAAATGCAGAATTTCTCATCTTAGTGTACTCAGGCATATTAACGAACATTTATAATACCCAAATATGTAGTTTAATTAGATATTTCGTTAATTATGAAAACCTGGCAATACCATGATGCAGAGACATAGCACTTCATTATTATTCTATTTACCATCAATCAGTTGCTAAGGTATTCAATTTACAACCATCAGAAATAAAACAGACTATATTGTCTCAAAAGGATATATATTAAGGGACCCCACCCCCTCCTCTTTTTCTCTTTTTTTCTCTTCTCCCCTCTTTTTTCTCTCGCTCCCCTCTTTTTTCTCTTTCTCTCATCCTCATCATCTTTATTAGCTTGTATCATGACGGGATTCGGGCCTTTCGGTTCGGGTTTCGTGTCGGCGGTCTGCGGGATTCGGGCGGGGCCGCCCGCCAATTCAGCCTACTGTTTTAAAGACGCTTATAAAAAACACCCCCCGCAACCAGGTGTAATTTTCGTTTTGCAGCAAGTTAAATTTGTAATTTTTTCGATAGAAAAATGTATCCGGCTACAATGCTGGCTCGATATCGCTCGCCAGGAAAAAATCGACACCTGGACGGATATAAACGTCTTAAAACAGTTGGCTGAATGGGGCCAAATGGATACAAGCCAGAGAAAGAGAGAAAAGGAGAGAAAGAACAAAAAAACAGGAGACCCCCTTTAACAGAGCTATAGTCAGTGGAAAGGTGGAATTGAAAACTTAAATTGAGAAAAGACCTATGCTATCCTTGTCTATTCTCTTTAGTTATTGTTGTATGGGTCGGGGAGAGCTATAGTAGTGGCAAGGTGGAATGAAACTAATTGAGAAAAGACCTATGCTATCCTTGTCTATTCTCTTTAGTTATTGTTGTATGGGTCAGTGTAATCATTTCGTTATTTACTGGATGCCTATACCAAGTTCTTCTATCACATGATTTGCTTTTATCATATTTAATACCATACCATTCTCTCAGTATTATATCTTACTCTACTCTACTCTACTCTACTCTACTCTACTAACTCTAACTCTCACGTCTTCCTACTCTATACTCTATACTCTACTACTACTCTAACTTCTACTCTACTCTTACACTTTCTACTCGTGTGTTCTCTCTCCTCTCTCTCTCGGCTCCCGTCCTCATCTCATGACCGCGTCTCTCGTCCCGCTTCTCTCTATGTTTGTTATCTCTCTATCTCTCTATCCAAACTCTCCTAACCCCCAAATGGTGCCTGGGTTCTCTGCTGGTATAATATATCTGGGTCGACCTAGAGTGTGGTGAGATTTTTATGTTTTGTATGGTTTTGTTTTTTGATGTGTTCGGGGTGATGGGGTGTTTTGTGATTGTCCTTGTCGGGTGTTTCGGGCTCTGTGTCTCGAGTCCGGTCGGCCGAGTCGTCCGGCCAACCCCCCATAAAAAAAAAAACAAAAAAAAAAAGGAAAACCTGGGGAAGGTTTCAGAGTACGAGTACACTACATCCAACATTACCTACATATACATAACATACATGCATACATACACTACATATATCTCCATCGTCTCTAACTACACCCACACCACGCCACCCACACAGAGTTCTTTAGTGTTAAGGCACCAAACACGTACTTACTAAGTAATAAATAATAATGTGTTTTATCTCAACATTGTGCAGGA
>JAVRFV010000272.1:0-72659 GCA_032716605.1 Paralithodes platypus
CGATATTTAAAAAAAGGTAGCAAATCCTTACCAGTAATTATTGTCCAATTAGCTAAATATCAGTTGTGATTTGAAACTCTAAAAACCCTCATAAGAGACAGGCTCGATTTTATGACTTAGAGGAAAATAACATACGTAACCCTTAAGTAGCGGCGAGCCAACATAAGTCGAGTATAAATAAAGCTGGACTATGTGGCGGCGCTCGACATAGTTTCAGTGGCAGATTTCAGCACGTAATGTTGCTGAGAGAGAGAGACAAGTGGTGGCATGAGAGTAGCGGGGATTGTATGACTGCTCCAGGAACCACCGCGGCGAACCTACTGACACGAATCCCACCCTCCTCCACTCCCTCTCTCACTCGCTATCTAACGAATTGTTTCTGGGGAAAGTGCCCTAATTACATGCTTTTTGCACTCGCCGTTGCACGGTTATTTGCACGAAAACTAAGCCATCATAAAAGGATCGTTACGTGTCATTCGAAAGCTCTGTTTTATGCGCCCTTTCATGATATATCCTTGTTTTACGTTCTGGGTCTCATTTAGGCCATTAAAATGATCCCGTAAACAGCCCTATTTTTGGCTAAAAACACCCCGCTGTGTGGTACAAGATGAAAAAAAATAAACCCGCATAGGCCGCTCGTACGGTGTTAACTCATCCTCACACAGTATGTTTCTTAAACAAACGTTTCCTTCTTCACGAACCTCTTGGACTTCTTTCCATAATATCCTCCACCTCTATGATGAGAGTAAAGCTGTATATATTAGATACCCTAGTTTTCAAAAAGCCTGTGACAAAATTCACCACAAAAGTTTACGTGCTAACACTAAAAGCGCCATGAAATTGTACAAAGATGATGTGTTGAAATGGATAGAAAATTGGCTCAGTGACAGAAAGACAAAGACTAGTCCGAACGGGTTTTTGTTCAAGCCATTTAAATGAACCAATGTAATAAGCGGGGTACCCCATGGATCGGTCCTAGGACCAGATTATTCTACTTAATTTACATCAAGGACATAGATGAGGGTCTTCCCTGTTACAATCTCCAAATGTTTGGCGGATGATTCAAACATTGCAAATACGGTGCTCACGCAAAGAAACAAGTGGACGATATGCAACACAATCTAGATCATGTGTCCATGTGTTGGCCCTCTTTAATTTGGCAAATGAGTTTCAATGAATGCGGAACAAATGTAAAGTACTACATATTGGAGAACGGTAATGAGGAAAGCCACTATCCGATGAATGGCACCCAGCTTAAGAAAGGTAGACAGAGAAACTGATTTGGGAGTAACAATATCGAGTAAACCTACAACCCGAGTCAACAATGTTCAGAAGTTATTAATAAAGCAAACAACCAATAATTATTACCAAAAGAGATATCAACTATAACGAGTTCCACGGAGACTTACCAAAATTATAGCCTCCCTAAAGAACAAACCATAAGAGGAGCATCTTAGATAATTAAATCTATTTCCGTTAACACAGCGCAGATTAGGAGGTGATTTAACCCTTTCTGTACCAGCGAACGGCAGGGAGCCGTCAGTTATATACTTCCCTTGTAACTGCCAGTATCAGGCAGTGCCTGGGTACCACGACCGTTTGATCACTTGCGCTCGAGTTGGCAACCCTTACTCAGCTTATATCCCACCCCTCTGCTCTGGGAGAGCCAGTATTCCGTCCTCTTGTTTGAGTTGAGAGGTTTGTTCTATCTTACCATTTTGGCCACATTGCTTGGGACTGGGGTGACTTTTATTACTGTATTCCGTCCGGTACAATAGGGGTTAATTGCAGTGTTCAAAATCATCAAAGGCATTGACAATATGAACAGTAGTACGTACTTCACGAGCGACCAATCTAATTATAAATGCAGGGAAACGGTTGCCTTCAAACCCGTGACTGACTCCGTTTTGTAAATTAATAAACTATATGGTTTATCTCCCCCCTCAGATTCATCCAGGAGTATTGCGTATAATAACCTAACTAAGACGTTACTCTTGTGTTTGCCCAAGATATACGAAAGATCATGTAGTTACTAACCCATCTGTCCCCTACTCACATCCAAATCCTTCCACGGCATTATCTCTAGTGCATTAGTTCCCATTCCAATTTTTCCCTTACCCACTCTAAACCACTGTTTGGCGACTTGATCCTCAGTGTTTGGGAGGACAAGCCTCTAGAACTGTCACTAAGTCTGTTGTTGCTTTGATTTCCTTTGAAGTCCTTGGTACTAATATTGGGTACTGTTGCCTGGGGCTCGACTGTAAACTCTGTACTCCAACCATTGATAATGGTTTAAATGTGTATGTTATATACTCATGCACATACCCCATTGCTTGGGTGGCCGAGACGAGACAGAGCCTGAACAGAAACCACATTTAAAAGTTTCTATTCTCAGGGTCCGGGACCAACTTTAATGCACGTTCCCTTTTCCCGTTGCTCTGTCTCGTCGAGTAGCGAGAATTATACAAGAGGAGGAGGATTCCTAGCCCCGAGGAAGGAAAAGTAGGACAGTAAAAGAGACAGACAGAACCAGCTAAGGTTTGGGGTAGAGTGATGCCAAACTTCACTCTAGATAGTATCAGCCTTACAGAATAAAATTATAAGACTATTGTCGGGAGTTGGGTATTATGAACATACCAACAGATTTTTTTTAAGAATTGATATATATTAAAAAATTCAAAATATTCGACACGTGAATCCTTAAAAGGTGTACATAGCCAATTTAATTTTAATTACTTCTGATTCCGGCGTTATGTGCATCACCTGGTTATCATAATACCTCCTTCTATACCGACGCCGTTCCTGGTATATTTTAAACCAGCTATATTTCGAGCGATGTTCTGGCTGTTAAAGAAGGATCTGTGTTAGTTAGTATAAAGGGTTAAGTGATATTTTCGAAACCTGTTACTTCCTGGAGGGCCCTTATATACTGAATAAAAGCCATTTCAAGAGTAGACATGATCAAGTTGAAAGGACACCGTCCGTACAGAAGGGTTTACCGCTAGATACCAAGATAAACTTAAGACCACCTATAACCGACGAACAGAAACTAGAAAGAGATTTGTTTCAATATGCTTGATGTATTGAACGGAAGAATTTACCAGTACATATAAAAGTATTTAACCAACAAAGATACGTTTAAAATCAATACAAACAAATATAGTATTCACCAATAGTAAACAGGAGATAACTAAATTAGCTTCCATTCAAGTTAATATAACGTAGTTAATAGCATAACTATAAATATTTCTACATGGTAAAATGCGTATGCAATGACAACAAAGAATAACAAGGTATTTATAATTATGTATTATATACAGGGTGTCCCGCGAGTTTTGTCATATTGTTCCAGAGATGAAAGATCAAGTTCTTCTACGTAAAAAATCTTTATATTCACATAGGTGTTTGGGGCATTTGTTTTTGTCAGTTATCTTGCCCTTAATTAAAGTCGACATGTGCACTGGTTTGCAGTTTGGTAACCCCGTTTTTCTTCAATAAGATTAGGATAGGAAAAAATAACTCAGAAGTAAACATTATGAAGCATGGCATCAATACTTCAAACTGACCTCCAAGAACTTCACCTAAATCGGTCTTCATATTACCTCGGGATTGAGCTGAATATTGCAAAAAAACGACAAAATTTAATTTTAAACTCCTTTCTCACGGCAAGAAGAAAAGAGCTCAATAGGTGTTTTTTGGTGTGTTCATGAAGTATTGAATACTATTGATACCATGCACCATCATACAGCATTTAGCGTTATCGCTATTTATGTTATGTACATGGAGAATGGGTTTTCAAACAGACACACAAATATATAAATCCCCTCCCGTTTTGCATGGATATTGTAACGTGTGTTTTCCCTGTTTTATCCACTTTGTGTCCTTTTAAGTTAAATACATGGATATAAAACTGGGTAGTGTCTGATTGAGTATGGTGTGCATAGCTATGTGTATAGAACTTCCTTTACTCGGAATGACATAAGGCTTTCATTTCTGGACTTATCTGACACAACTCTCGGGATCCGCTGTATGTTGTAATCAACAGTTTATAGTCACGTATGAAGCCAGTTTTGTACCTGTATCTTCAAAATATTCAATAATGTTTCATAGGACCTTACACAAATTGTTTTCATTTGAAAGGCTCTGCCCTTTCTATTAATTTCCTCTCTATTAAATCGCATGTACAGTAGGTATGTACAAAGCCACACACAAATACAGTTAGTTATTATTATTGTAGTATTTAATTTAGAATTCTGTTACGCTACTAATACTACTCACTGTGGATAAATCGACAGTCTTTATAGAAGTTCTTATATTTTATTTAACAGACTTTCCTAACTACTCTAATAAGAGGTTCTTGGCTCGTGGCCGAGATCGAGTTCAAGACACGGATTGAATATTACGACACGAATTCATGATAGGTTGCACTTTGGACCCCTAAAAGTTCCCGTTACTCCATAACTGAATTCCCTGCTATTCATGTCACTGACTCAAGTCGGCTTCGATCCTATGACCCGTTAATAGTGATTAATCCTACTAAACAGTTTAATCGGAGCCCTGCCTGTGTCTTCTATGGAGACCAGGGCCTAATGAAACATTTGCTCTTTACCTAACCTAAAAACAAAAGTGATATTCTTTCTTCTACTCTTAAGAATTACCCAATTTTACTGAGCCTTCTGTATCCTTTCCCTCAAGACCAAGGCTATTACACCTATAATCTAGTTCCTCAACACAATAGAATCGTATTTACATCTTTTACACAACCGTCGTACACTACACAAGTACCTCAACAATGATATAAAAAATCGTACCAATTACCGACTGAGATTACAAGTTCCCCTCTCATATATAATATTTGGTTCCGTCACCTCCAGTTACTTCAACAATATAGGTTTACAATCTTGACCTCAAATGACACCTGTCCGAATTTACCCTCGATGTAACCCCTATTACAAACACGCTATGTTTACCTTTCACCTAAATCATTAACCTTTCCTAAGAACAAAAGGATGAACCCTGCCTCAAAACGCCTACACGAAATAGTTCCACAATTATATTCCTTTACATGACCTTCTGAGGAATTCTTTATTATACGGGCACCCCCAACACTTTTCCCAGACCGGGCCTCTAGGAGCCTCTCGACTTCTATGAATACAGCGTCCCTGTTTAAACTTAATAATCCCCGTATTGAAAACCCCTAAGTGTCGCGCGCAACATAATTAGAGTATAATAAATCTGGACTATTCTTGCGGCGTTCGCACATAGGTCGTGTGGCAATTTCAGCACGTTGCGTTGCTGGGAGAGAGAGAGACAAGTGGTGGCAGGAGAGTTCGAGCGTATGACTGCTCCAGACCACCGCGGCGAACCTACTGTCACGAATCGCCCCCTCCTCCCATCCCTCCTCTCACTCGCTACTTACGGCATTGTATGGTGAAAGTGAACGATTCACATGCTTTTTGCACTCGCGTTATGCGCGGTTGTTTCAAGAAAACTAGCCATCATAAAAGGATCGTTATGGTGTCATTGGAAAGCTCTGTTTATTGCCCTTTTCAGGGATAGATACTTGGTTTTACCGCTCTGGGTCCTTATTTATGCATGAAAACTGATCACGCGTAAACAGCCCTATTTTGGCTAAAAACCAACCCCCGCTGGTGGCGGTACATATAAATAAACCGCTAGCCCGCTAATCTAAGTGTTAACATTGAACTAGGTGTCCCCTTCTCAATAGTTTTCCTTTTTTCACAACTTAATGACTGATTTCATATGGACTAGTGTCCCCTTCCCTATCTATACTGATCTATCAGCAACTAACAACTGTTTCCTCCCCCCCTTGAACTTATTGGTTTTGCTCTCATTTACTAAAAGAATTGTTGCTTTCCCTCCCCTCTTTCCTTTTACTCTTTTCATCTCTCCTATTCAGATCCTATATAATACTCTTTCGACGGCATCGGGCCGCCGTTGCTAACCCAAACAAGTAAACTAATTAATAACACATCATCATCTTTATGGATTCAGTGGAGTCTAAATTCTTTTTCCTTTAGTCCTTGTCCTAGAAGTCACATTAATTTTTATGGGAACACACCAGGTTAGTCAACAACATCTCTCTTTCTTCCCTTTATCGTATTGCGGGCCCAATAGGGTCCTTAGACAAATCTATTCAGGTATGCTGGATCAGGTGTGTGTTGTGTCCTGGAACTGGTGCTTTAACCACCTCAGAGCTGGCCAGTAGCTCTTCTGGAAATCCGCTCAGGCTTCTGTCCCACGCTCTGGTCGTCTCTGTCGTCCCCTGGCTTGAAGCGCTTGACTGTATGTGTCAGGCTAGCGACATGACGACAGGCCTGCAGGATACTGATGGGTGGCATCCTCCGCGTGGGCGAAAGTGAGGAGAGGTCAGGGGTGGGTCTGTGTTGTGGCTTTAGTTGAGGGCAGGGTACCTGGAAAAGGTGTGTTTTTTGTTCTGTTCCCCTTTGTGCCCGGGCGAGGAGAGGCAAGTGGTTGCAATGTGGTAACCCGGTTTGAGTTCCAAGGGGTGCGTGACCGCAGTAGCCCGTGCGGCGGCAGCCTTTATAGTCCACGGTCCCCCCCCCGCTCTCCCCGCGCTATGATTTGGCTGGCTGGCAACACGGGGTAGGCACCTCGGCGTCGCCCTGAATTCTTTGCTCTCCTTCACCTCTCTTCTCTTTTCTCTTCAAAATAAGTCCCAGGAAGCTGATTATAAACCTCTTTTGGCAGCTTTACGGGAGTAACAAGGCTGTCCACCGAGGTATTAGTTTTGTGGGATAATCAGAAGGAACTTCTGCCTCGTGAAGAGAAAGAGAGCGTACTTTTGAGGTGAAGTAAGAAGTCCAGCTTCGCGCTCACCGACAATGGAGGCCGCTGATTGGCTGGTGGGCAAGGTGTGGTATTGTTGTACCCGTGAGCTGTCAAAATCAGCTGACGTGTGCAAGCAAGTAAAAGGGCGGAGTGCTTTTACTACTGTCTCAACCCCTACTTGATTCTAGGCCGAGCCTCCCTGATCGCCGCCAACACCGTTCCCCTAAAATTTTATGCCATCAAGCCTGCACACTCCAACCAGTCCACTATGCTCACAGAGACCATTTTATGTAACTGGGAGGACAGGATTCTGGGATTTCCCACAATAGTTTTGGCTATTAAAACCTCCACCGGGCTGACTGAGAAACTGTTTGAGAGCTCGAGTGGGTTATTAACTCTTTTTGCCCTTGCCCGTCGACTATTGTCTACCAGTTGATGGGGTCGGTACTGAAGGGTCAGAAGTGGAGAGGCATGGTGCCTTGCAACTTGACAGGCACTTGGCCCCCGGGGGTCATATTTATAGACTCGTCCGGGTACCTGCATTTGGGTGTGCGGCTAATCCTACCACTATGAGTGAGAGTTTCGGGTGGGGGGCCCGTGGAACTTAGTCGCTCTAGCGAGAGTCTTATCCGGAACGTTAAGCCAAGGGAGTTCCTTTTGGATTCATTTACTTTAGCTGTGGAGAACCGTTTAATAACGTTTTGGCTGTCAAAAGATACGCCTCGAGGTTCTAAGCCATCCTCATCATCGAAAACACTCTTTCCTCCCACTTAAAGTCCTATTGTAAATCTACTCGGGGAAACTGAAACTTCGCCTGTCTGGGACCGTTACAAGAAAGCGTTCATCCTCGGTCAGGCTCATAGGAAATCATCTTCCCCCACTAAATATAGATCTCTTTCGCTTCCTATATCTCCCTTCTGGCTTCAACCTCAGGAAGACCCCTCTTGGTTTTTTTTTTCGACTAAGTGACCACCAGAGTGTAGAATCCTGCTAGGTAGTTTCCCAAAAGCGAGTCGATAGTAGGACCTCTAACGTTTGGGTCGAGCTGAGTAAGTAATCAGGGTCGTCAACCCTGGATTCTGTTTCCCTCTTCGCTTCCCTTCCTCGCTACTCCACTCACTCATCTCTGGGGGAAAATTACCCTCATATCGTTTGGGTATGACGAAATATGAGGTAACTGACACGATATCTCCCCCTTATGATGTAAGTAGAACACATGATAGTGCCCGTTTTGTCCTCGACAACCCTGAACGGACCCTCGTATTGTCTCCTCCAGTTTTACCAGCTCTGTGGGATCATTCTCTTAACCCAAAATATACTCCCGCCGGTAATGAGGATTATTTAGAGAAACTTTCTTAGTGCTGGTTGCTGGAGCAATATGATCCCTGCACTTTGCTGTCCACCGGGCTCCCCTTGTTCCTTCCAATATTTTTCCTGCCGGGTTGTGGGAATGCTGCGTGTAGGAATGGGGGGTAGGGCAATAATCGTTCTGTGATGCAATGTCGGTTTGTTGCCAAAGAATTAATCTCATAAGGGAGAATACCCCGTAGTTCTACAGACCGTGGTATTTATTCCCCAGACAATTTCGGGCAAAAGTTCGCGGCCAGCCCCGGACGATTTTCTCCCCTTGTGGAGCTCAGACTAGCCCGGATGGCCAGTTGGCTAACACCCTATGATTCCTTTCACAGACCCGTATTTCCCCTGAGGGTACATACGGGGAGGTGTGGCTGTATCTTTGTAACTCCCAAAGGGGGGGGTTTCTCCCAAGTGTTGCCAGATCTCCTTAATCAATTCGTTTTCCCCTGTCACTCAAAATGTCCTTAAGTATGTATCCTTTCCATAATCTACGTTCAAGATCGTCAATTTTTTTTTGTCCTTAAGGGCCGCTCCTAGAACTGTTAATCTCTTCTTGTTTTATCTTATCTAATCCTTGGTCATCCTCCCACCCGGACTTCGGTGAGACTTTTTGGTTGTTGCGCTACACGTATCAAAAGCATTCAATAGAGTCTGGCCCAAATCTCTAATTTCCGGATTACCCTCCTTCGGTTTTCTAATCCCCTCTATCTGTGACTTTATATCTCTAATGTCCTTATCTCATGACCCATCTCATATTGCTGTTTTTTTGTGGATGGCCAATCGCGTCACGGGTTCCTCACCTATCAACTCCGGTGGTTCCTGCAGGTGTTTCTGTCCTGTCTCCAATTTTCTTTCCTAATATTCATTATTGATCTCATCAACTATACCTCTAGTCCTATCCACATCACATGCTGAGGACCTCTAAACCCTACACTATGTCAACTTAATTGTTCACATCACCTCTCAGCATTCATGATGTCCAAAACAAACATGAACGAGGCCATAGAACACCTACTTCGATCTATCAATTATTTCCCAGTGGGGCAGAGAAAACTGTGTACTTTCAACGCCTCCAAAACCCAATATCTCCATTTAACTAACTGTCGCAATCTTCCACAAGACTATAAGTTATTATTAAAAAATACACAAATCAATACTCCTTTATCATCTCTCAATATTCTTAGTGTATCTTAATCATCCAACCTTGTCATGTAAAGATTATAGTTACCACTCTTGCTAAGTCAGCTTTTCCAGAAGTTAGGTGTGGTATCAACCATCTCTGTGGGTTCGTCATCCCTGTACAGATTCTTGATCTGTATAGGGGCACAGTGGCGGCCCATCTATTCGAGTATTGTTTCGCAATGTGTGGAAGGTTCTAAACCCATACCGTACTTCTCGAAAGAGTAGAATAACCCAAAATATTTCCCTCATCACCTCACTTCCTTTTATTAATTCCCTCTAATCTCTTTCTAAACACCAAAATGTTGCATTTCTTTAACTCTTCTACCGCTATTACAACAATCAGTGTTTCTTCAGAAGCTCTCTCAGTGCATACCCCCCTCCCTTGCGGCGAGAGCAAAGCACCCGCCTTTCCAATAGGGTCCCATTCCCTATTCTGTCCAGCTCTCCAACTCAAAATTTGGCAAATTTTCTGTCTTTCTTCTACTCAACAAGTGAAGCTCTGGAAACTCTTTTCCCTCAATCACCCGTGTTTACAGGGATTTTGACACCCAACGTCCCTTGAATTTGCCTTCTATCACTCGTTTGGTAATTGGGGGAGACACTCGTTTACAGGTAACCCTGCACTTTTGTCTCCCCTTCATACACCACACACAAAAACTGAAATCTCTAATCAAGTAAGTGTGTAATCACTTTGGTTCCTGAAACAACTTGGAAGGAGAATGGCTAATAAAATCACGACATATGGAATATTTTTGACAAGACCTCCACAAGGAACTCCGCTCTCCCCAGAAATCAGTTCTTTCCCTCTTTTCTATTGACTTGAACTGCTTCAAACTCTGTGTATCCATGGCATTTTGGCTCGAACGTCCCTTGAATTTTGGGCCCTGTCACTGTTTTCAACTCTGGGGAAGGAACTTGGCTACAGGCAGTTCTGGCCGTTGTCGCCCTCACTCAGATAGAACAACAAAACAAAAAATCTAAAATGTTTTATATTGACCGGGTCAATGTTTTAAATATGTCCATCCTTTCAATCATAATTTCTAGCATCCTTTAATCATTAGGAAATGTAGATTAATCATATATACACATTCGAAAAACTGATACATGTGTAAACACTCAAACAGTTAGAACTATTCTACCAGGTTTCAAGTTTATTGTCCAAGGATATGAAGGAAACTGTCCTCCCTACAACACACACAAACACACCTCGCCAGCAACATATTTCTCCAAGGTTAACGTCCCCCAGTAACAGGAATATGGAAAGTGGTTCCATAATATCTCTCTCAGCGGGTGGAGAAATTGGCCATATATAGATACAGTATGTAGACCCTTAACCAGGCTTCACAGGTCCTTGTGATGTAACTGCCTTGGTATAATGTCTGATGTATTGTAAGGCTATGGTGATGGTAAACAGTTGGACGGGGCATTCACTTATCAACATATTCCTATCGTAAGTCCCTGTCTAACTCCTCGAACCCCAGATTGAACCTTTTAACAGCATTCCAATCTTTACTTTATCGTTTTACCATCTGCAACTCGCTTCATACAGTTCGTATTTTTCCCAATGTTTTAATTGAAATTCCTTCGAGCCTCGTGAACTCATGCATTTAGTTGCAAACGTAAATTTAAATCAGATATTTGTTTTCAATTTGCAAGGGTACTAGGGGCATTAATGCCTTAACTACATTTGTTCATAAAGACATATAATAGGCATATATACAATAATTATCCGGTTCCATATTTTTCGGCAACCTCTGATCTGACAGCTAATGAAGGCATGAAAGCCTTCCACGACTATACTCATATGTATATGTATATATATATATACCTGTTATGTAGGCCTATATGTTCATATACTCCCCAGTAGGACTCGAACCTTCGACGACATTCAGGACGAGTGTTCCCAAATGCTTTAATCCACAACACCGACGGCGTGATAAAGGAAACTTAGCCTATTTTCCTATTCATGTTAAGGAAAAGGGAAATCCTACTTGGAGAATATATTTCAATTTATGCACAAGTCGGCCGAATTAAAGCTTGGACACTTGTCCTGAAATGTCGGAAGTTCGAGTCCGGCTGGGAGTAATATAGAACATTTAGTACTCTTGGTGTCTTTCTGAGAGATATTTGGATATTAATGACATCTCGTGTTTTGGCTGAGCCGAAAAATTTAACGAAATCTCTATAAACCCGAGTTGCGTTGGGGAAACTTGAACAATCCAACTATGGTATCCTGGAATATGGATCCCTGCGGACTTGCGCATGAATTTGAAATATTATATTATTATATTATATAAATATATATTAGGGGAGGTGTGGCGGAGTGGTCTTGCCACCGGGCTGGTACTCCCAATGGACCCGTGTTCGAATCCCAATATGTCAATGGGAAGAATTATTGGGTATGGAATTTTGTGCTGTACCTAGTATCATGTGCATTACCACAGGGCACAAACGAAATGTCAAAAAATACCCTCATTGTTCCCTGATTAAATAGCATTTTATGAATATTTCCCATATTCAAAAATATGCTACAGGGCGGCAATGCCTAGTGAGTTAATTGCTCAATAGGTGGCGTTCTGAGAGTGAGGGTCCGAGTGTGGGGGATGAGACTGTGAAGTGCAAAGGCAAGGCAGCTTCCGAGATGGAGTTGCTTGCTTCGAGCCGTGAAGCTTTCGCATATCTCTCTCCCTAGACTGGAGCAAAACCTCACGGGCCTCACCGTGTTCAACGGTAGAGTGTAAAGGCTATCAGCCTATGCCCGAGATGGGAAAAAAAGTAGTTGGAATATATGAAAAAAAAAAAAAAAAAAAATCTCCAAGTAGGATTTCTGTTCACCTTAATATACGTAGGAAAAGGTTGAAGTTTCCTTTATCACGGCGTGGTTTAGTCACTTTAGTGGAATTAAAGCTTGGACACTCGTTTTTAAATTTCGGAGGTTTGAGTCTGGCTGGGAATATCATAACCATTTATTAAGTCCTCATGTGTATTGGTGAGATATACTTGCTTTATACATAATTATCTATCTATATATATCTATATATATATCTATATATATATAATAAATGTATATATATGTTAGTATATTATGTATATAGTATGTATATATATGTGTATATTATATTCTATAGGTATATATATGTAATACGATATAATGGTTATATATAGTATTATATATGTCATATTATAGATAGTATATACGGTATATATATAGGATATATATATGTATAGTATGTTATATAATGTATGCTATTATATATATATGTATACTGTTATAATATAGTATGTATTGTATATATTAATATGGTATATATATATGTATATATTTAATATTTATATATATGTATGTAATATTATATGTATATATATTATGGTAAATATATATATGTTATAGCGATAAATATGATATATATATAAGTATATATATATGTAAATCTATGTATATGTTATAATTGTATATGTATATATATATGTATATATATATTAATATATATAGTATATATATATATAGTATAATCATCCATATATATATGTATATATATATATATATATATATATCTTTATATAGTATATAGATGTAATGATATCTATATATGTATCTCTATATGATATAATAATTGTATATGTAGAAATATAGTATATATATATATATATGTCATATAGATATATATATGTATATGACTGTATATATTATATATATGTATATCGTATATATATATGTATATAATAATATTCTATGTCAGGTATATCTGTAATATGTATATATATATTGTATATATATATGTGTCTAATATATATGTATATATATTATTATAATATATGTGTCGATATATGTGTATATATATGTATATATATATGTTCTCTATATATGTATATATATATGTATATCGCTCTGTTATATATCTCTAGATATACATATGATATTATCATCATACTATATGTATACCCTATATCATGTAATATATCTATGCGCTATACTTGTATGTATCCTAGCTATATATATATGTATATATGTATTAAATATATAGGTATATATATTATCTATAGCATATATTCTATATATATATTGTAATTATATATATATCATATATAGGCCTACATACTGTATATATGACAAGACACCTTCGAACATGCGTGACAACATGTGTGTTTGTAGGGCGAGCTGTGACTGTGTGTGGGTGTGTGACTGCGTTGTGTGTGTGTGTGAATGGTATGTGTGTGTGGATGTATGTTTGTGTGTGTGTTTGTGTATATTTGTATGTGTGTGTGTCTGTGTGTATCTCCATACTTATACCTTAGAGCGCCTTGATATCATGTAGTGTCAAGAAACTTTGCGTATACTCCCAGGGGCCAGGATGTCCTAAGTAAACAATTGATATTGCTAATTATCATATTATTATATGGTCGGGGGCCGGGGGAATGCTGGAGCGACCTTGGTGACCCTGGTCTCTGGGTCTTCTCCTGGAGGACCTACAGTAGATGTGTGTGAATTTGTATTTTGTGTTTGTGTGTTCATTGTTTTATGTAGTGTTGACCCTATTCTGGCTCTGTCTGAAGTCGCCCCCCCCCCCCCCCCCCCCCCAAAAAAAAAGGAAAAGAGGGGATTGGTCCTGAGTATATAGAATAGAATATAACATCCTTAAGTTGATGGCGTTAGTTGGGTCTAAGAAATATTACAAATACTTCATCTATTTTGTAATTGTGTTTGTTATTAGTACAACCTATTCAAAGGGCAGCTCTTTTAGTATGGTTTGTGTCTATAGTCTATTTTCTGAAGCATCCTGCAAATCATCCAGTAAGGGTTTTTGTTAACAATTATGTGTTAAATATTGAAATACAAAAAATGCAGTTTTTTGTCTATTGTTAAAACCTAATCAACTGAAAATCAACTAACCTTATTCAAAGGGACTAACTTACGAAGTATTTTATCATATCACGTGATTGTTAATAATTTAATATGGATATAGATATAATTAAACATATATTCTGAAAGTTACGCGATGCTGATGTAATCAAGAGCCAACGACATAATTTTCTGTTCTCAAAATTCTCACTTGTATTAATTACGGTATGTTTTAGATTAATGCTGTAAGCACTTCAAGATTTTATAACATTGTGTATATATATATGCAATATAGCATATAATAATATAATATTTCATTAAAACATATTTTGGAATATTCACTTAAATGGACAGTCTCAGCTTTTCATATATTATATAAATTTGGCACGTGTCCTACATTACCAATGGCCATTAATATCCGACATCAAATATTGAAGACTAATCGTATTGGAGATTAATATTTATGCTACATTAATTTCTATCACCATTACGTGCGTCGTATAATATGTGATTTTTTAATGGATATATTTGGATCAAATTCCATTCAACTTTCTGAAACACATTAAACCCATAACCAAATCAAGCAAAGTAATGATAGTTTACGTCGTGCCCCACTTCCGCAACTTTATTGGTAGTTTTGTATCTCGATGCAAGAAGCTTGAGGCTATTCCAGCCTGTGACTCCAGCTATAAATCACTAGTCTTGTTGTATGTACATTGTACAGTCGGCGGCAAAATTCCTGTCGCCTCTCCTGCCACACCGTTACCTGCGATATTCCTTTACTCGAGAATGTTAGGTGTACACACGTGCATATTCTGCCAACAGATGGCACACTGTGAGGTGTGTGGTTGTGAAGGTAGAAGGTGATGGGGGCGAGGAGGGGTTAGAGCTGTTAGGGGTCGGAAAGTGGGGGAAGGGACAACTCGTTTGAAGGTAAATCACATTGTGTTATCAGTTTCCTAATCATGGATGGTAATCTGTTACGTTTGTAACAAATTAAAAACAACATGATAAAAATCGACCCATCTGCAAACATGTAATGCTGTAATGCCAATATTCGAGTAAACCACCAACTTACCGTAAATTAGAACTCTCTCTCTCTCTCTCTCTCTCTGTAGTAATAAACTCACATGTCAGAAAAACGTGTTATTGTTATAAAGATACGACAAGTTTCGACTTGGTTCTCTTCAGGTTTCTCCTCCCTCCCTCTCTCTGATACTGTTTTATATGACAGTAAATTACAGGGATATTCTACAGAACTACAACTTCTCAATTACGGGATTTCTTTTGCTCTTGCCTTACTCGGAGGACCTTAAGTTGTGCGGACAAGTGCTACTTTTGCAATTGTGTAAATTTTATTTTCACTCCCATTTAACATTTGGGGTCCATATTCCATAACTTTGTTTACCTGTTCGTTGGCCGAATCAAGAAGAACAAAGAAGGTGTGTGTGGATCCCACGGCCAAACTTTTGGGACATGAAGATTATTTATCCGTTAAGCCGGTATCACACGAGCGCTTTTTCACTCAACATTTATCCCCAACACTGGTCTGGCAGCTTATGAGGTCAACATTTACAATATTTCGGTTACTTACATTCATCTATCACCAGTCTAGTGTCCGATACCAGTGAACAATATTCCAGAAGTGTTGCCATACAAATGTTGATCATCGAATGTTGACTATAAAAGCTCTCGTGTGATACCGGCTTTACTTTTCTAAATAGACGTGATTCCCCGTTCGATAATTATATGGAAAATGCTCGCCACCTTATTATATGTAATTTATTAGGGACAATGTAGGTCTATGGAATCCTTATATTGTACTCCTGTATAACTTTGTTATGCCCTGTTTTTCTACAGGTTTAACTTGGGTAATGTGAGTTCTGAATGACTGGGTATAGAAGGCTGCATGCACAATACAAGGTATGAGGAATAGAGAACACAAAATAAACACACGGTAACACGACACAAGTTCACGTTTATTGAAATAAAGAAATAAAGAGCATAGAAAGATAGTTATATTCGCAACAAAACAAATGATAGAAGGGAACTGCTAGCATTTGCGGATTTGGATGGAGCCTAGTCTCCCACTTCCAACGTTCAGGTATATTCTTCTGATCACGGGTTTAATTAGCAAGTTTATATTTTACTGGAAGACCTCAATATATTCGTATAATTCAATGTCACTGATTTTACCTCTTGCTGGCTGGTCGCGTGCCCACGTAGCAACTCACAGTTAGAATTAGACGCGTATATTAAAGAACACGGAAATCTCTAGCAACCTCATGGGGGTACTCAACTAAGTTTGATATTCTTAAGGCAGACATATGTAGCACACGAATCAGTGGGCGAACGTTAGATATCACTAGAGTTTTAATAGCTGAATAAGGTAATTACGAGAGTCAAGGTCGCCTGTTAATAAAAACACTGATCGCTTAGTACGTCCCAAATGGAATGGTTAAATATGAATTACACTGGGCAAGGTCTTAGCCACTTTATAGAAAGTTAATAGGTGAGTATCAAGCTAGTACTATAACACTTAGTACTAGTAACATGAATCTTGAATAGTATGGGTAGATCTGGTCCTGGTTATCTTGCTTCCGGTGATGTTGGGGGCTAACGACTGGTTTCTCGGCCGTCCAGATGGTCCAAAATGTAGGAAGTTCTCAAGTCGGATCTCTTGATGATCGTTGCTGGCTACACACTTATATACCCTCGAATTTGTGTGAAGGTTATAAGGTGCACGTTAGGACTTGTACATGGACAGATGCTTCTATCAGTCTTCTCTGCCACGGAGTCTGCCGGATCTGGAATCTCTCAACTCCGTAACAACACAAGGGCAGAGCTAGAGGTAAACTGCAGGGTAGTGACCACTGGTTGGTGTCTAGCTTTCAACTGATTTGACTGGGGGCGGGAGTTAGATTTATAGGCTCGGTTCTGGACCCTGCAGACAGTAGGGATCTCGAGTCTTATGGACTTAATTGAGCTCTCAATAGATATGGGGACTAGGTAAGATGGTATTTACTGTTGTGGCACAGGGCGATAGGAAGCCTTTATATTTTCATATAACTGAGCCTTAGTAAGAGGTACTATTTTGGCTATACTGGACGTATTTAGGGGAGAGAGACTGGATCTACTTTGCGAGGAGGATGGGGACAGCTGTGATAGGAGCGTCTCTCTAGATTGTTCAATCTTCATTCTATGGTATAGCTGAGGTGCTAATTTAGTGATCAGAGCATGCAAGAAAGGTAAATGGTTTATTGTGAGGTAATAGAGGTTAGTAAAGGTGTTAGTCATTCATGGTTAGTTCATTGATAGGAAGAATTCCTGTGCTACCTGGCAATGACTCGAAAGTCAAAACAGGGGCCAGGTATACCTCCGCGGGGGTGGGGGTCTCCCTCCTCGGGTGGGCAAAAAGGGGGAGCTGGGCGCCCTCTCTCTGATATAGTCGTCCGGCGGCTGTGGCTAGGGGCTTGCCATATCACCAGTGTTTGTAATAACCCTCTGTGTATGAGACAGATGTGAGTGTCTTTAATACCAAAACCGAAGGTGCCTTAGCTAGCTGGTTTTACTCGGCTGGTTGTTAATTGTAGGGTTTGCTGGATATGGTGGAGACTGGGTTGCTAACTCTGCCACATTTATCTGGAAGTATGACAATAGAAGTTAGTTACTGGCGGGGCGGCTAGCCTCGCACCGACGACCATTGGGTGCAGGGTTGTGAATGTGTTGTAAGAGAATAGATGGCATGCAAGGGGCTAGTAAAGTTCTAATGTTGTTCTGGCCTACTAAGTGAAGGTAGGCTGGATAGGAGTATATATAAAAGGTTGGAGAGCGTTAGTAACGGACAATTCAAGGATCTTCAAGAGGTATGATAGAGAGGCTAGGTCGGACAAGAGTCGAGAAGCGCGGGTGTCTTAATGAGAGGGGGGGGGGAGAGTTCAAGGGCTACAGGGAAATGTTGCCCCTAAGGTCCCTGGGCGTGGGGGTGGCATTAGGCTACAATTGATATGGAAGTTTGAAAAGGCAGTAGAATACGTTAGCCAAATGCTACCGGGGAATGCAACTATGGGGTGGTATATGAGTCTGGAAAAGATAGAGTTATGTGATCAGTCAGAGGGTTATGGATACTATTAGTTGGCCCTGGGAACTGCGTTTTCTATTAAATATAAAATACCACCCACAGCGGCAGTTCGTAGGGGTACTTAGTTATTGTTTCGGGGTACTTATGACAGATACTGGTAACCAGGTTATCTTATACAATCTCTGGTTGGGGTAAGAGGTGCAAGACACGAAATAAATTGGCGTAGTGTGGGCTGTGGATACGAAGGAGGCAAGGGGAAGACGTATGACAATTGTAGAAAGTAAATGGAAAAAGGTGAACACAATGGCGGATAAAAATACTTAACCTAAGGATTGCATACATAGATTTATGGGGCGATGGGTCTTCAGAAGCTTAGTCTGGCAAGACAAGATGTTAGGGAATGTTAATATTAATACTTAGTTACTAGAGGAGCAATGCAAGGGGCGACTGAGCACGGGTTACATATATCTATACTCGTCATGGAAAATGATATAAGAGGTCTAGGGACAAGCGTGGGTGTTTGAACTGCTAAGATATATAACATCTACTTCTCGGATGTACAACATACATAGATATATTTATGGCTGTCTGATGTGTTGGCATTGGCTCAACGTCGGGACAGGCATGGGTGTTTTTAATATGAATGTATATTCCTGTTCATCATCTTTGTAGTTAATAAGTGTAGGACACGAGGGGGTTAGTGTACGTGAGGTGTGGAAAATGGTCGGTTTAGAAAAGGTAAATGGGTGTGTCCTGGAGCTGTTTAGCCCTGCGGGCTTGGGCCTGTCGGGCTCGGTCAGCTGGTCCTTTCGTTCTGTGGACCTTTCTTCCGGGTGTTTCTGTGTGGTGTTCGCTCGTGGCTTCTGTGGTGGGCTTCTTGTTCTGGGGCATTTTACTTCCCTCTCCTTCATTATAGGCTCGTCCTCGAGCCTCAAGGGTGAAGTTAAAAGAATCATAGTAATGGTGGGTCATTTTCAGGGTATTTAGAAAGTTCCACCAAACACGAGAGCGACGGTCAGGTTTCTTTTGCAGGTCAATGTATACCTGTAAGAATGTGTCCTCTGTGTTGTGGCGGGCGGCTGCCCGGGCTTGGTGTGGGTGTGGTACACGGGCCAAGTGTCCAGTGGGGGTCTTTACTTTAACCTTTCGTATGAAGGGTTTGTATCTTTCCCCCGTGGGGTCGGAGTGAGGTGTGTGGGGTTGACAGGAAGTCTGTTTAGTGTGGTGAATGGGTTACTAACCGAAAGGGGATTCGCGCGTGACACCAGGGCTGGGGATGAAGGTCGAAAGTGAGTCTGGGATGTATTTGGTTTTCTTAGGCGGTGTTGTAGGTTGCGAATATATAGTGAGGCAATGCGCAAAGTCGGTGTAGGTAAGGTGGGTGAAGGAGGTGTGTGGGAAGGAGGGGGTGTGTGTGTTGTGTGGCTTGGGTCCTTAGTGTCAGAACGGGGTGTTATTTTTGTATCGCTGTCTTTAAATCTGATGGGTCTGTTGATTATTCTACCTCTGGCGGTCCTGGTGGGAAGGTAGATGTTTGTCGTGGGACTTGAGTCGCTCGACGATGTTTTATAGTGAGGGGAAGCATGTTTTATAGGTAAATGACATGTGGGAGTTTTCTCGGGGGTGACTTTGGGGGGGGGTGATTTCTTAGGGTGGGTTGTTTGGGGGTTCGGTGAGATGAGGAGGTTGGTCGGTGTGTGGGTGGGGTGGTGGGGATCGTGGAGGGGAAAGGGGCGGATGCGGGGGGGGCTAGACGGGGGGTAAGGAGTGTAGATTTAAGTTGGAGGGTTGGGGGTAGGGGCGTGTGTTGTTTGATGAGGTTGGTGATTTGCTGGTGATTATTCGTCTTCTTTTCCCTTTGTGGGGGAGAATTCGACGAAGAAGAAGAAGAGGAGGAGGAGGAGGAGGGTAGTGGTCTGGCAGCCCTACGGAACTTGGTTAGTAGGGTGTGTTTTTCTGGAGGTTTTAAACGATGTTTGTCGTGGGCGTAAGTTGTAGCGTGAGGTTACTGAGGTAGATTGTGTGGTGCGGTTGGGTGTGTACTTGGTTTGGGGTGGCGGTGGTGGTTTTCTCACTGTGGTGCCTGGTGGAGGTATGTCAGGGCTAGACGGGAGGGTTTCTGTTGTGGTCGGGGTTGTGGGTGGAGGTTTTTGTACTTGGATAAGTTGGGGAGGAACTTGACTATCAGAAGTGAAAGAAGGTGTCATGGTGGAAGAGGGTGTGATATTGGGGGCTTGGGGTTTGTGGAGGTTAGTTGGGGGGGTATGGTGAGAAAAGATTTGTCGGTTCGGTGCTGGAGGGCTTAGGTCCTTAGGGGTTTGTATGGGAATATTCGTAGCCTGAGTGAGGGGGTGAGTAGGGGTATTTAATTTAGGGTCGGACGTGTGGGGTGGGGTAATGTCTTGTGGCTTTAGAGGTTTTAAACGCTCGGACGAATCTAGTTCGGAGCGTGCGAGTTACTCCGTGATAGTCGATGGTGACTTGAAAGGCATTTGGGACTTGTATTACGGTGTAGGGTCCGACATAGCGAGGGCCTAACTTGTTGGTGATAGGGAGGTTGGCTACCATTACGGTGTCATGGATGGCGAAAGGGTTTTTTTCATCGATGTTGTCAGTTTTGGTGTCTTGACAGATCTGGGCGGTATGGAGGGTGTTTTGCAGATGTTGCAATGGGTCAATTGTGGAGGTGGTGGAGGGAAGGTGAGCGTGGTGGTGGAATGGCAGTAACAGGGGGGTACACCGTAAACACGTTCATGAGGGGAAATACCGTCTTCCCGAGGACAGGTGTTCATACCCCACTGTATCATTTTTAGTTGTGATGGCCAGTCTGAGGTATTAAGAGCAATCATTCTTGTACGTAACTGGTTGTTGATGGTGCGATGGCTGCGTTCGCAGATAGCATTTCCTTGAGGCCAGTACGGGGATGAGTGTTTAATCTTGATACCGCATTGTTGGGTGAATTGTTGCCAAACGTGTCCACTAAACTCGGGGGCATTGTCCGATAGAAGAGCAAGGGGAAGGCCGAATATAGGGAACACTTCGGTGGCAAGCAGTGTGGCGACTGTGGTGGCTGTGTGGTCTTTAACTGGGCAGGCTATTAGAAATTTTGAATATACGTCTACAAATGTGACGATATAGCGGTTGCCAGCGTAAGAAGGGAACGGGCCCATGATGTCGAGGGATAGGACTTGGAACGGTTTGTTGGCAGAAATGGTACCAGCTGGGCCTGGGGTGCGTGATCTATCCTTTCCCAATAAACACGGTTTGCAGGATTCTGTCACTCGTTGTGCAATTTTTGGAGGGGTTGGGGGTCCAGTATTGGTCTGTGAAGATCTTTAACATTTTCTTTTGTCCAAGGTGTATGCCGTTTCCCTCGTGGATGGCAATCATGTAGTCGTGGGCTATGGTGGGGTCCAAGATTATGTGACCAGTGTCTGTGGCAAGTTGATCTCCCCAGCGAGTCAGTCTCCTGAAGACGTTTAACGGTATCCAGGGGGTCTGATTCGTGCTTCCCAAGATTGAATTAGGGAGGGGGCTGGGGGGGCATTCTGTCGGGAGGTGGGGGTAGATACCAATTGAGTGTTTTGTAAGGCGGCTAGGTTGGTGGGGGGGTCTTTTGGTACTGGCAAACGTGACAGGGCGTCTGCATTAGTATGGAGTTTGCCGGGACGATATTGTATTGTAAAGTCGTAGTCCTCTAGTGTCTCTCTCCAACGTACCAAAATGGCTGAGTTGGTTTCGCACCTACGCAGCCATTGTAAAGATTGATGGTCGGTAATTATTTCGAGTTTTGCGCCTAACACAAATGACCGGAAGTGGCTGAGTGCCCAATGATCCCTAAGCACTCTCTCTTGGTGGCTGCGTAATTCTGTTGGGGTGGGGTGAGTGTGCAGCTGGCATACGCTATCACATGTTCCTTTCCATCTCTGAATTGAGCTAATACTGCACCTATGGCGTACAGAGATACGTCGGTATAAAGACGGAAAGGTTTCTGGTAGTCAGGGAAAACGACAATAGGGGCTTGGATTAGCTTTTGCTTCAAAGTGTTAAACGCGAGGTCTCTTTCAGGTGTCCAGGCGAACGGGGTGTCTTTGTGGGTAAGTTGGTGGAGGGGTCTGGCTATGGTGGCAAAGTGGGGGACGAAACGTCTGTAGTACATGGCTAAACCTAGAAAACGAACGTATTCCTTTAAACCGTGGTGGGTGGGGTTGGTTTTGTATGGCTTGAAGTTTCTTTGGGTCTGGCGCAATACCATGTTCAGATATCACGTGTCCGAGAAAATCTACCTTATTCCGGGCAATCACGCACTTTGAGGGTTTTAATTTCAACCCGGCGGCTCGGATTCTTTGCAGGACTTGTCTCAACCTGAGGAGGTGTTCTTCCCAGGTTGGAGATACACAATAATATTCGTCCAGATAGGCTAGGCAGGTTTCCCAGGTTAGGCCATGCAATACCGTTTCCATCAAATGGGAGAAAGTGGCGGGTCCGTTACAGAGGCCAAAAGGTAGGACGTTAAATTCATAGTGATGGCCACCACTAGTGGAAAATGCTGTTTTCTTTTGGTCCTCGGCCTTGATAGGCACTTGCCAATACCCTGCTTGCAAGTCGAGGGTAGTGAACCATTTGGATCCGTATAGGGAGTCAAGGGAATCGTCTATTCGGGGTACGGGCGTAGCGTCTTTAATGGTTATGTCATTTAACCTCCTGTAATCGACGCAAAAACGGGTTGTCCCATCTTTCTTTTTGACTAAGACAACAGGGGAAGACCAGGGGCTAATGGACGGGGTGGCAATCCCGGCCTCTAACATTTCCTGGACTTGGCGTTTCCTCTTCCTGACGTTGTATGGGGTTCTTTCTACGGGATGGTTGTCGTATGGGGGGGCCTGTGGTGTTAATGATGTGTTGTTCTACATCCGTCTGTCCGATTTCGGTGGGTTGTTGGGCAAAGACGTCACTGAATTCCATCAGTAGGTCGTACATGCCGTTCTTTTGGTGGTCAGATAGTGTCTCAGGAAGAGGGGGCAATTGGAGGCTGGTAGGGGTGTCGTTACAATGTATGGGGAGGTCATCGAAAGTTTCGAGATCTCCTATAATGAGACCTTTCGGTAATGTCAGGGGTTCCTCTGAGATATTAGTCACGAGAATGTGGTTGATACGAGCGGGAATGATGGCGGGTTGTAAGAGGCAGCGATGGGGGTTGGGGGATGTGTTAGTGGGGGAAAATACCATGTGAGTTTGGGGTATGGGCCGCAGGTTCACCCATTTTTGATGGTGGGGGGGAATTTGGCATTTATCCTGAACTACCGCTGGGCTAATGATGGTGGGGGATTGACTGGCGAGCAGGTGCTTGGTACTTATAAGGGGGGCAAGGTCACTTTGGGGGGGGTCCACGCGTGAGGGGGGGATTAACGGCGCGTGTGAGAGGATCAGGGGGGCGCGGTGTGAGGGGGTTAGAAAACGGGATTTGTTGGAGGGACTGCGGAGGGTTGGTGGGGGAAGCGTTGTCGGTGGCAGTAACGGTTTGCTTAGAGGTTATCTGGGGTTGGTGGGTTTGTCTGTCATGAGGGGGTGAGTCAAGTGTGGGGTTTTGAAGATTATTAGGGGTGTGAATTGTGGGGGGGTGAAGGGAGCTACTGACGAAAACTGTCACAAGGGGGATGGGGGTGGTGGTGCAATAGCTGGGCTTTTCTGGGGGCATGGTGGGAACATGGTTGTGTCCCTCGGTCGGCACGCGTGAGGGGGGGATTAACGGCGCGTGCGGGCGGTTCAGAAGGGTGCGAGGTGAGCGAGTTAGAAAACGGGATTTGCTGGGGGGACTGGCGGAGGGTTGGTGGGGAAAAGGTTAGGTGTAGAACCGGGGTTATTGGTGTAGGACTGGTGTATTGATTTGGGGTTGTTAACATTTCTGGGGGCATGGGGGAAACATTGTTGGGTACATTGGTCGGCATTTTCCTCTGGAAACATGTGTACATAAACATTGGATAGAATTAGGGTTACATATATCAGAGTCTGTCCTGAAAACATGGAGGATTTATTCTGGTCAGAGTTACGAGAATTGAGGGGATTACCGAGGGGGAGTTGCTTGGACTTGTCTTCTTTCGTTTGTTGAGGCATTTTTTTACTGAATTGAGTGAGGTTTTGAGAGATCTCGGGGCAAGGGGAGGTTTTAGGAGTAACCTTAGTGCTAGCTGCAACTTGGTAACCCTGAATCAGGTTTTGTTGAGGGGGAGGTTGTTTTTTTCTTTTTGGGAATGGGTTTTCTGCGTGATTGGTTTGTCAGAGGCTTTGGGCTGAAATTTGTTTTTGAATGAGATCAGCCTTTGGCCGCAGTCAATCTGGGCCTCTAGTTTTTTGAAGGAGGTCAAGTCCAAGGAAACCATCATAATGTTTACAGTTGGAGGAAAATACTGTAAATGTGTGATAACAAACGAGCATGGGGCCAGGAGTGGTTACTGATAGGGGTAAAGTGTCTCCTAGGAGATTTAAGTAAGTATCAGCAGCTGAGATGAGTTCTGTTTTGGTGTTTAACAAAGGGCCAAATCGTCGGGGATGTTTTTCATAGTAAGATTTGAACAAACATGACTTGGCAGCTCCCGTGTCGATTAGCAAGCGGACAGGAATGTCCTTGATTTTGGCCATGTAATAAATGGGGGCAGTGCGACTAGTTATGGCGTCCCCCGCCGAGCCCATCGTGGGCGGGGGATACTTTAAAAATCCTGGGGGTCGGTATCTACCTCTTCCAGGGTTTCCTCGGTACTCGTCTGAGGTCATGGTATGGGGGGCAATTTCTTCCTCTTGTCCCCACTCCTCTTCATTTACAGAAATGCGAGGAGTAGAGGGGCGAGGTTTGGGCAGAGTCACGAATTTGGTGGAGGGCACACTGAGCATTACAGGCAGGGAATTCATAGGGGTTGATAATGACTAAGGTAGGATTTTTACTTGGTAGGTGTTTGTAGTTGCTGTTCCGGTTGAAGATTCTGCGTGGCTGGGACGGTTGGAACCGGGGTCTACTGGGTTGGGGCTTGCCGGAAGGGTAGGTGGGTCTGTTGTTGAAAGATGAGGCTGGGTAGGCATTCTTGGGGTTTTGGTGGTTGGTTTGCTGCGGGTGCGTGAGAAACCTCTTGATTGCAGCGATTTGGGTGGGTGCTTCTGTGCGCACGGCCAAAATACGTCGGATCGTGATGAGGTCTTTTTTGTATTCGACGAAATCGTGCACCCGGAAATGGTCTTTTACTGCTGAGGGCAATATCGACACAAGGTTGACCAGAATTTGCTGTTCTTGTTGGATTTTGGTCAACGTGGGGAAAGAATTTTGTATGTGTTGGGCACGCTACTGACTGTGGCATCTAGATCGCCTTCGAATTTCGTGTCTAGGATACGGGTGTGGGCCACGAAAACGCCCAACGAAGGTTTAATGGCTTCTATCACTATTGTGCGAAATTCGTTCCAGGTGAGATCAGGGCGCACTTGATAGGCCACCAGGGAAACGGCTTTTCCCAGGTGTGGTAATGTTACGGCTATTTTATGTGCGTCCGTGGTATAAGTAATGTCAACTAAGGGTTTTCACTATGTCCATGAATACTTCGATCCCATAATTTGTTTCCTCATAATTTGGGATGAAAACGTGGTAGGTTGCGCCATGATGTTCTCGTGTTCTAGCTGTTCCAAACTTGCAATGTAATGCAACCTTTTATCCGAATCAAGAACCACCGCTGCCGCCAATGTTATGCCCTGTTTTTCTACAGGTTTAACTTGGGTAATGTGAGTTCTGAATGACTGGGTATAGAAGGCTGCATGCACAATACAAGGTATGAGGAATAGAGAACACAAAATAAACACACGGTAACACGACACATGAAGTTCACGTTTATTGAAGTAAAGAAATAAAGAGCATAGAGAGATAGTTATATTTGCAGAAAACAAATGATAGAAGGGAACTGCTAGCATTTGCGGATGTGGATGGAGCCTAGTCTCCCACTTCCAACGTTCAGGTATATTCTTCTGATCACGGGTTTAATTAGCAAGTTTATATTTACTGAAGACCTCAATATATTCGTATAATTCAATGTCACTGATTTTACCTCTTGCGGCTGGTCGCGTGCCCACGTAGCAACTCACAGTTAGGATTAGACGCGTATATTATAGAACACGGAAATCTCTAGCAACCTCATGGGGGTACTGAACTAAGTTTGATATTCTTAAGGCAGAAATATGTAGAACACGAATCAGTGGGCGAACGTTAGATTCACTAGAGTTTTAATATCTGAATAAGGTAATTACGAGAGTCAAGGTCGCCTGTTAATAAAAATCACTGATCGCTTAGTACGTCCCAAATGATATGGTTAAATATGAATTACACTGGGCAAGGTCTTAGCCACTTTATAGAAAGTTAATAGGTGAGTATCAAGCTAGTACTATAACACTTAGTACTAGTAACATGAATCTTGAATAGTAGGGGTAGATCTGGTCCTGGTTATCTTGCTTCCGGTGATGTTGGGGGCTAACGACTGGTTCCTCGGCCGTCCCGATGGTCCAAAATGTAGGAAGTTCTCAAGTCGGATCTCTTGATGATCGTTGCTGGCTACACACTTATATACCCACGAATTTGTGTGAAGGTTATAAGGTGCACGTTAGGACTTGTACATGGACAGATGCTTCTATCAGTCTTCTCTGCCACGGAGTCTGCCGGATCTGGAATCTCTCAACATCCGGAAACAACACAAGGGCAGAGAGCTAGAGGTAAACTGCCAGGGTAGTGACCACTGGTTGGGGTCTAGCTTTCAACTGAGTTGACTGGTGGAGGGCGGGAGTTAGGATTTATAGGCTCGGTTCTGGACCCTGCAGACCAAGTAGGGGATCTCGAGTCGTATGGACTTAATTGAGCGTCTCAATAGATATGGGGAACTAGGTAAGAATGGTATTTACTGGTTGTGGCACAGGGCGCTAGGAAGCCTTTAATTATTTTCATATAACTGAGCCTTAGTAAGAGGTACTATTTTGGCTATACTGGGACGTAGTTTAGGGGAGAGAGACTGGATCTACTTTTCGCGGAGGAGGATGGGGACAGCTTGTGATAGGAGCGTCCTCTCTAGATTGTTCAATCCTTTCATTCTATGGATTAGCTGAGGTGCCCTAATTTAGTGATCAGAGCATGCAAGAAAGGTAAAATGGTTTATTGTGAGAGTCAATAGAGGTTAGTTAAGGTGTTAGTCATTCTGGTTTAGTTCATTGATAGGAAGACTTCCTTTGCTACCTGGCAATGACTCGAAAAGTCAAAACAGGGGCCAGTGTATACCTCCAGCTGGGGTGGGGGTCTCCCTCCTCGGGTGGGCAAAGAAGGGGGAGCTGGGCGCCCTCTCTCTGATATAGGTCGTCCGGCGGGGCTGCTGGCTAGGGGCTTGCCATATCACCAGTGTTTTGTAATAACCCTCGTGTGTAGTGAGACAGATGGTGAGTATGCTCTTTAAATACCAAACCGAAGGTGCCACTTAGCTAGCTGGTTTTTTTACTCGGCTGGTTGTTAATTGTAAGGGTTTGCTGGATAGGGTGGAGGACTGGGTTGCTAACTCTAGCCACATTTATCTGGAAGTATGGACCAATAGAAGTTAGTTAATGGCGGGTGGCGGCTAGCCTCGCCACCGACGACCATTGGGGTGCAAAGGGTTTTGAATGTGTTGTAAGAGAATAGATGGCAATTGGCAAGGGGCTAGTAAAGTACTAATGGTTTGTTCTGGCCTACTAAGTTGAAGGTAGGCTGGATAGGAGTATATATATAAAAGTTTGGAGGGCGTTAGTACCGGACAATTCAAGGATCTTCAATAGGTAGGAGAGAGAGGCTAGGTCGGACAAGAGTCCGATAGCGCGGGTGTTCGTTTTAATGAGAGGGGGGGGGGAGAGTTCAAGGGCTACAGGGAAATTTGGCCCCTAAGGTCCCTGGGCGTGGGGTGGCATTAGGCTACAATTGATATGGAAGTTTGAAAAGGCAGTATCAAATACGTTAGCCAAATGCTACATGCAACTATGGGGTGGTATATGAGTCTGGAAAAGATAGAGTTATGTGATCAGTCAGAGGTTATGGATACTATAGTTGGCCCTGGGAACTGCGTTTTCTATTAAATATCATACCAACAGCGTCAGTTCGTAGGGTACTTAGTTTATTGTTTCGTACTCTATGACAGATACTGATAACCAGGTTATCTTATATAATCTCTGGTTATAATCTATGGTAGAGGTGTAAGACACGAAAGTAAATTGGGCTAGTGTGGGTCTGTGGATACGAAGGATGCAAGGGGAAGACGTATGACAATTGTGGAAAGTAAATGGAAAAAGGTGAACACAATGGCGGATAAAATACTTAACCTGAGGATGCATACATAATTTTGGGGCGATGGGTCTTCAGAAGCTTAGTCTGGCAAGACAAGATGTTAGAATGTTAATATTATACTTAGTTACTAGAGGAGCAATGCAAGGGGCGACTGAGCACGGGTTACATATATCTACTCGTCATGGAAAATGATATAAGAGATCTAGTGACATCGTGGTTGCTTTAACTACTAAGATATTTAACATCTACATCCCGGAAGCAATAACATACATAGATATAATTATGGCTGTCTGATGTGTGGCATTGGCTCAACGTCGGGACAGGAGATGAGTGTTCTTAATATGAATGTATATTCCTGTTCATCATCTTTGTAGTTAATAAGTGTAGGACACGAGGGGTTAGTGTACGTGAGGTGTGGAAAATGGTCGGTTTAGAAAAGGTAAATGGGTGTGTCCTGGAGCTGTTTAGCCCTGCGGGCTTGGGCCTGCCTGGAATGGCGGGCTCGGTCAGCTGGTCCTTTCGTTCTGTGGACCTTTCTTCCGGGTGTTTCTGTGTGGTGTTCGCTCGTGGCTTCTGTGGTGGGCTTCTTGTTCTGGGGCATTTTAGACGCCTTGATCCCCGAAGGATTGGCCACGAATGAAACACCCCTATGCACCTCTGGCCCCAGTCAGTCGACGCCCCTCCTCCCATCCAGCACCGCTTTCACGCATATACTTCTTAACTCCATCCTTCCACCTCTCTCTCGGTTTATTTCTCCCTCTGTTCTTCCACCTCACTCGTACACGCTCTTAGTCATTCTCTCGCTTCCCATACGTTCCACATGGCCGAACCATCTCAAGGTTTTCTTTTTCGCACTTTCCAGTACATTCACACCACACCTCTCTCGTACTTCCTCATTCGTCTGTCTATCCCTCCATGTAACTCTGCACACACTTCTCAAGTAACTCATTTCCATCCCTTTCACTCTTGGTTTGGATCTCTCCAACAACGTCCATGCTTCGCTTCCGTAAGTCAGTGTCGGGATTACCACACTGTCATGCAATGACTTCTTCAGTTCCATGCTGACCACCCTATTTCATGTTACTGCTTTCAGCATTCCTACAACCCTCTTCCCCTGTTGCACCCTCTCCCACACTTCTTCATCCATACTCCCATCTTTACTCTGTACACTGCCAAGATCCTTAAATGAGCTGACAATCTCCATAGCCTGACCGTTCAACTTCACCTCACACTCTGTGGCTTCACCCCTTTCGAAGACCATAACCTTGCTCTTCCCCGCATTTACCTTCAGATTCCATTTTCGCACACTGTTCCAAACATATTTACCAGACCCTGCAACTCCCATTCATATCGTCAGCAAACAGCAGTACACAAACATCCACTGCTCTTCCTTGTATTTCTTTTATGACTCCATCCATATACTGTATATATAGAACAACCATCGGGGACATCACACACCCTTGCTTTACCAAACATTTCAGATCAAAGAACTCCCTCTGTTCATTCTTCACACGTACTGATACCTTTGCACTCTCATACATACTCTTCACTGCTTTCAGCAACTTGCCATCTACTCCATATATTCTCAGTACTTTCCACATACCTTCTCTATCAACTCTGTCATTCCACTCATTGCCTTCCCTTATTAGTGGTACACCAACATCCACTGCTCATCCTTGCATTTCTTTTATGACTCCATCCATATACAGTTCAGTATATATTGAACAACCACGGGGACATCACACACCCTTTCTTTAACCCAAAATTCAGATCAAAGAACTCGCTCTGTTCATTCTCAACACATACTGACACCTTTGCACCCTCATACATGCTTTTCACTGCTTTCAGCAACTTGCTATCTGCTCCGTATATTCCAAGTACTTTCTACATACCGGTATCTTCTCTATCAACTCTGTCATAGGCCTTCTCCAAGTCCATGAAGGCAGCATAAAACTTTTGTCCCTTCTCAAGATATTTCTCCACAACATATTTCAGGGCAAAGATCTGAGCTACACATCCTTTTCCCTTCCTATGATGAATACTGTATGTTAACCGTTTCCTCAGCAATACTGACTGAAAATGCCCAAATATATTGCATGTGCCCTTCTGATTTATCTAAAATATGTAAAATTATACCAAATACCAACTACATAAAACTCAATCAATCACAGAAACAGGATAAAAACATAGAATAAATACCCCAAAAGATGAATACGTTAACCCTTTCCCCAGCAATACTTACTGAACATGCACAAATAAATTGCATGTGCTCTTCAGATTTAGCTGAAATATGTAAAATTACACCAAATACTAACTACATTAGCACAAAAATCAATCAAGCACTTTAACAGGATAAATAAAATGGAAGAAATAGCCCAAAAATGAATTTATCTATAGACTACCGGTATATATTGCCGGACACCTTGATCCCCGAAGGGGTGACCATGAACGAAACGCCTGCGTATTTCAAGCTCGCTTGAGTTATCACTCGATCGTCTTTTAGAGCTTTTTTGGCCCGGGGTAATTACCACACCATCGCGTAATAAGGAGTTTGAGGGGGTTAAATTGCTAGATACATAGAGGAAGAGGAATGCCAAGTAAAGCTAAACAAAAATATATAAGATATTTTTAACATGAGGTTGCTTATAATAATTTGTAACCTCTGCAGTTTCTCCATGGCTAACATTCCTAAGAAGCCCCAACCAAAAAGGCCAAGCTTCTGTACAGAAAAAATGCCACACCATTACCCTTATGGTGACCCTATCAAATAATCAAAACAACCACACTTCTTAACCCAATTCCCGCGGGGCCCCTCATATGACGGAGACGATTTTCCGGCTATTTTGTAGCCTGTGAGCCAGGCCAGCTTTTGCAAGCAGCATGGATGGACGTCAGCCGGAGCCTACAGGCCCCGCCATACACTGAGGTTTGTGTGAGAGAGAGCTCACTTATGTGCAGCGTCACACATAGCGAAAACAGAAAATAATTGGTAATTTTTAGCGATTTCGCCTATCGGATTTGGTAATTTTTAGCAATTTTGCCCTTCGTTTGCAAGATCCTTACAAGAAAACCAGACGTCGTACAGGGATGATTCAGGAGTAATTTGAAAGCTATTACCGTACTTTCACGAATACATAATTGTATTACGCTCTGGCTTTTGCTTATGCATGAAAATGAGCAGGGAATGAAGGCAATTTCGGGCAATTATGCCTACTCGTACAGGAGTCCTTGGAGCGGCTTCGGTCGCGCCGGGAATTTCCACACCTCTCACACCACACACACACATCACACAGTTTTTCCTACACCGAGAAATGACTCTCCGGCTGTCATTTCTCGAAGACTTCTTCTAGCCGGAGACATTGAGAGAGCAACCCAGGACCCACCTACACATACATATGTCCAACTTGCTCAAAACCCATCACTTCGAGTCGCCACACTAAGGGTTCAGTTCTCTGCAATTCATGCAGGAACTGGACCCACTTCACCTGCACAACACTTGCCTCCAAGAAACACTACACGAACACCTGGACCTGTTCCTCATGCCCCTCCCTCTCCCTCGCCTAAAACCCGTCCACCTCTCCTCCCCAACCCACCTAACCTTCCCATATCATCCACTCCCCCCCCTAAAACCCGTCCACCTCTCCTCCCTAACCCACCTAACCTTCCCATACCATCCACATCCTCAACTCAACACACCACACCCCATCCTAATCCATTCCAACCCCCATCTCCTGCTCCCCAATCCCCACCCCTACCTCACCCCTCCCAACCCCCAGCCCCTCCCTCACCCCCTCCCTCACCCCCACCCCATCCTCGTGCAGCAGCACCCAACATACATCGTGCACATAACATTAACATTCTCCAATTGAACATAGATGGCATCAACACAAAGAAACACAAACTCTCACACTTCATCAAACAACACAACATACACATTGCCATCTTACAAGAAACAAAACTCTGCACAACACAAAAAACACCCACATTTCATGATTTCACCACCATCAGACAAGACCGGGCTGTCGGCGGAGGCGGTGGACTCATCACCCTGGTACACAAAGAAATATCATACATAGTTACCAGTGTACAAACCAAATCCCTCCTCCCCCCAAATGATAACACAACAGAAATACAATCAATTAAAATATGCACTGGCAACAAATCCAACATAACCATCATAAACACATACATCCCCTACAGTACCAAATGAATACAGACCACACTTACAACACATCACAAGCACCCCACACATCATCCTGGGTGGTGACTTCAACGCCAAGACGTCGGCCTGGTTTGTCGACAACCCCGACACAGACAGAGGGCTGGTACTGCAAAACCAAACTGATAACCTCATCATCCTTAACGACATCCATCAACATACCCATATTCCTCACCAAGCCCTCTATAACCCATCATCTCCAGACATCACCTTTTGCTCCCCAGAACTCGCCCCCACAAAATCATGGAGGGTGGTCAGAACCTTAGGCTCTGACCACCTCCCGATCATTATCACCACCAAAACCAGACTCACCCCAGCTAGCCACAAACACACATACACCAATTATAAAAGAGCTAACTGGGAAGCATTCACAAATGAGACAGAACAACACTTCACAACTCTAAACAGTACACCCATCACTAACATCAACAATGCTGTACACATACTCAATAAAACTATCCAAAACGCTGACAAGAAACACATTCCAAGAGGTAACAGACACCCACAACCCCAACTTCACACCAGAAATTCAAAACCTCATCAGACAACGCGACATACTGAAACACTCCCCAGCACCCCACACACAAGACATCACACAACAAATCCAAGCACTCAACACCCAAACTAACAACAAAATACAAGAACAACAAAAACTAAATTGGAATAACTTCCTACAAACACTTGATCACAAAACAAACCCCAAAAAACTCTACAAAACACTAAACAGCATCACACTTTCCAACAGCAACACAACACAATCACATGCTGCAATCACAACAACAGACTCTACTCCTTCATGTAATCAACAAGCAAACACTCTCATCAATCACTTCTCACATGTCAGCCACCTAAAACCTCACAAAGACGACCGACGTGTCATCCGACGTAAGAGACAATTCCCCACAGACCCTGACTATACACCCTTCACCAATCACCAGACAAAGCATATCATCAACAATCTTAAGCACTCACCCGCTTGTGGCCTAGACAACATAAGCAACATACACCTCAGACACCTGGGACCACAAGGCATACAAGCACTCACTAACATATCAAACTACAGCTATTCACACAACACAATACCAGACATTTGGAAGCATGGTCTCATCACCACATTCCCCAAACCCAACAAAGACCCCACGCTACCCTCCTCGCCCCGCCCCATCACACTCCTTTGCTCCCCCTCCAAAGTCATGGAACGCCTAGTATTACAACTAATTACACCCGACCTACCCCTAGCTCCAACACAACATGGCTTTAGGCCACTGCACTCCACAAACACTCTTCTCACAGACCTTACACAAAGAGCTTTTTACGGCATCAACTCAGCTAGACCACCACACAGATCACTATTAGCCACACTCAACATTAGTAAAGCCTTCGATGCCATCCCCCGCCACAACCTAACAAACAAAATCTACAACACAAACTGCACAACAACACAAAAAGTGGCTGGCCAACTTCCTAGCAGGCAGATGTGCACACGTATCTTTTGCCGGTCAGTCATCTAAAATCAGAAACTTTCCAAACGGAGTCCCACAAGGATTCGTCCTATCGCCCGCACTCTTCAATCTGTACATGCACGATATAACTACACCAATACGCCCCAAATAAACTTAGCCTCCTATGCAGATGACATAACACTCACATGCACACACCATGACCCAAAAAGAGCAACAGATCTCCTTCAACCCTCTCTCAACACACTACATGCCTGGTGCACTACAAACAGACTTAATCTAGCCCCAGCCAAATCCACCGCAATCCTGCTCACAAGCTGGACAGGAGAACACGAATACATCCCTCAACTCACCATAAACAACACACCCCTAACACATACACACACACCCAAAATCCTAGGAGTAACATATGATACTCATTTGACATTCAAACAGCACACCACAAACATTAAAAAGAAACTGACACCCAGACTTAAACGCCCTCAGGTCACTTGCTCACACAAAATTTGGACACAACAAAGAAACTACCACCACAGTATATAAACAATACATAAGATCAGTGATGGAATACGCAAGCCCAGCCTGGGCTTCTAACCTAGCTGAAACACATCATAAGACCTTACAGACTATTCAAAACAAAGCCCTGAAGATCATTACAGGCTGCACAGCTACTGCACCCACAGATCACCTACATCAAGAAACCAAAATCCTCAAAGTCAAAGACCATCTGGACATGAGAGGCACTCAATTCCTGGCAGCAGCCTCCATGAACCAAGACCACCCACTAAACTACATGGCAACACACCCACAGACACCAAGAAATATCAAACAACACCCAGCACACGGTATCACACACAATTACTGTCCTCTCTCCCTCCCTGCCCACCCCGAACCAACTTCCAGAAGCACATCCATACTCATATCTCTCGCCGATCCATCCACTCACTCACAGACAACACGCAGCTGCAAGCACGACCTTCCGAAATCCATCCTTCCGAATCCTCCCTTCCTCGCGAGGACAGAGTCCACCTGGCCAGGCTGAGATGCGGACACCATCCAGCTCTCCTGAGCTATCAGAAGAGACTGGATGACTCCGTTGTCGACGCCTGCCCGGGATGTAACACAGCACCCCATACCATTAAACACATCATAGAAGACTGCATTTCACACAACCACTTACGCCAACAACACAATCTACACTCAATGAGAGCTCTGTGGGAAAGCCCGATCGTGGCCATGGCCTTCCTCAGGGACTCGGGGCTGTTCGGCCAGGCAGCTTAGGGAACAACAATAACAACTCGTACAGGATTAATAGCTTTAACCAAAATGGTCACACTCCTTAATGGTCTAAGTGGCCATAGCCAAAATGGCTACACTATATTCCTTCTGTACTTTCTCCATGCCCGATAAGATACATGATATTTTGATATATGTGGCACAGCCCTTGTATCCAACACAATACCCTGCGTGCAACCCCGCACAACGTTGCTTGCAACTTTAATTAGGGGTTCGTCCCCTACGGGGAACCCCTATTGTAATCATTAAACCTGGGTTTTCATCTAAATTCTTCTTACGCGCCGGTTTCGACGCAATAACTCCAGAACCGCTTTTTGGATCGGGATCAAACTTTCACAAGAGGTGCGTTTTTGTATTGGGCAACTTTTGATATACCAAACATCCGGCATGGCAGCCAAACAGGTCCGTGGCAGCCGATTTCCCGAAAAACTTTACGCCTAAATACCGTCTCTCCCACTCACAGGAAACGACTGGGCTTTGGCATACGGACTCCCCTACTAATGCTCCGCAAATTTTATAGAGAAGGTTTTGCTTTTGCACGTGGGTTTTTTTCCGGCAATATTGAAAAAAACTCTAATTCCACTTAAAATTCCACATCTTGAAAACTACGCCGATGATCAAAGCCATGCTTGCATAGTTGGGCGAGGCTCGCAATTCCGAACGTTTTGATACCAAAAGAATATAAATGGGTGGAATAGTTTGGCCGCAGCATTGAAAACTGTCTATTCTTAAATTACTTTAAAACCGCATTCGCTACCCACACAAAGTTTACTGTCTACAGTCTATAGGCTTCCACGCATCCCCCAGTTTTGCTTAATAACATAATCTCTTTATTATTCAGATCTATCATTTTTTTTAAATTTAACTCTCTCAAAACCGTTCGAGTCCCTACGAATTCCAGCAATTATTTAGCCAACCTACCTATACATACCTACCCTACCAAATAATAATGATAAATTCAAATTTATTTTTGGTGAATGACAGAGTATTGGCTAAGGTTTTTAACAATTCCTCCCTTTGCCAAATGCTTAGTTTAATAACAATGATATGGACCTTTAAAGTTTTGGCAATTGCCCGTGTGACGCGTATTTTAACCCTCCTAAAGTGTTACCACGAAATACCGCTAGATCCTTTCTCAAAAGTCGTTAGCATGTTGCTACATAGCCAAACAATGTTAGGATAATGCTACCTAAGAGTTTTGGTTTGTTTGTTTTGCAAATTTTACAATGTAGTATGACTAGAATGTCTGAAATTTTCAAATTATCCCTAGTAAATGTCTCTAGATATAAAAGAAATGGCTGCTAGATTGAAGTAAATAGCTCTACATTTAGCGGTAATATGTAGCTTTACAACTGGCAACACTGCAACCTCCACCTCCCTCCCAGTATGTCTCCACAAAATACCGCTAGATCCTTTCTCAAAAGTCGCTAGCATGTTGCTACATAGTCAAACAATGTTAGAATAATGCTGCAATTTCTAAAGAGTTTTGGTTTGTTTGTTTTGCAAATTTTACAATGTAATATGACTAGAATGTCTGAAATTTTCAAATTATCCCTAGTAAATCTCTCTAGATATGAAAAAATGGCTTCTAAATTGAAGTAAATAGCTCTACATCTAGCGGTAATATGTAGCGATACAACTGGCAACACTGCCTAAGTGTTACCCCAAAATACCGCTAGATCCTTACTCAAAAGTCGCTAGCATGTTACTACATAGTCAAACAATGGTAGAATAATGCTGAAATTCCTAAATAGTTTTGATTTGTTTGTTTTGCAAATTTTACAATGTAATATAACTAGAATGTCTGAAATTTTCAAATTATCCTGAGTAAATGTCTCTAGATATGAAAAAATGGCTGCTAAACTGAAATATAGCTCTACATCTAGCGGTAATATGTAGCGGTACAACTGGCAACACTGCCTACAACCACCCTCTCATCGCCAATGATTATGCTGAGGTTTGTATTTGCTTATCTTATCCTGTGTATAAATGTAACCCTTACACATGTTTCTATTAAATCATGACATTAAACAGGATTCATGATTTAAATACAAGGCTAGATATTTATCGGAAGTACGTATTTACCTTCGGAAAGCTAAAATATAATATTTATTAGTGGCCCCTCCATCATTGACGAACATGCCTATTACATAAGGCATCCTCTTCAAACACTAATCCGCCGTAGTTTTGAATCTACCGCGCAGAGCATTTAAAAACTGAGGAGCCTTCATCATGAGCGCACGCGACCTCACTCATGGCTTCAGTCATTATGAATTGGGTTCTCACTACGAAAAAACTTCGTAAAAAATAAAAACAAAAAGAAAATAAGAATAACTATCCAATAAGCTTTCCATCATATCGTGGATGTACTTGTGTGGATTTCTGACCAGACGCTGATTCAGGCGTCATTCTTCCTTCTCTGCTCTGCGCTCAGCCCGCCCGGACGTGCCTCCCCACGCTCCGCTGGTTCCGCATTCGTTGCGTCCCTAGTGAGTTTTTTCTCATTTGTTTACTCCAGGATGTATCGAGTAAGGTTAGGATAGGCGTAGCAGGAGTGTCCTGGGCTGGTTGCCGCAGTGCAGTGTATTTTGGGTCGAGTGTATGGGGCATCTATTTCGGATGTACCCTCGTGGTCACGTTGTGGACATGTGAACTTTTTCACAGTTGAGTTAGTTTGTGATGCAGGCGACTTTCACTACGCGTTAATTATTGCTGCCTTTTATCTTTCTGATGAGGTAAGCTGTGTTTTCTGACGTTCCCAGCGTATTTTTCTTCACTTAGTGAAGTTTTTTCTGGGTCCCGAGTCAGTCTTCCCTGGGTTGGAAGTTGTTGCTACGGTGGTGTGTTGGCGGTGGTTCCTGTTGTGATATTTCCAGTGTGTGTATATTTCAACTGTTATTATGCCGTCTGCCTAGGCCTAGCCAGCCGCTCGTAGCTTTGCCACATGTACTAGTGTTATTATTTATTATTTATAAATATGCCCTACTGTGTCATGTGTATCCGGGTTTTAGTTGTGTATTGGCTAATTCCTCGGACTATAATTGTTTCCTGGTTTAGTTGTGTATTGGCTAATTCCACGGATTATGGTGTGACCTTGGGTTAGTCGTGCGTGGCTATCCTCGTGTCGTGTGTTGTTCAGATGGTGTCTGTTCAGGGTGGGTTTCCTTCCGGCGGGTTTTTTCTCGGTTTCACCGTGAAAAAATCCTGGCCGAGAGCAGTGTTGGGCCACACGTGGTTGTTAACACTGGCTTGTATCCCCGGTGGGGGGGGGTGTCTGTGGCTCTCCAGGACTGCGTCTCTGTGGGTGCCTGGTTTCAGGCCTCCTTTGATTCCCGGCGGGATGGCTGTACCCATCCATATAAAACGGCGTCCTTGTGGACATACGTTTTAGGAGTTTTTTCTACCTGGTTTTACGACAACCACATGAAAAACCTAGCTGTTGTTTAGGCTTTCCTCCCCGGCGATCTTTTACAAAGAAGTGGGGACAGGAACTTATGGGGTTAACTTTTAAAACTTCTCACCCGGCGGGTGCACCTGGGTAGGGCGAGATGAACGACTTAGGTCTTCCAGTTAGTTAACCAATCCATTATAGTGATACTCTGTGTATCGCTGCCTTTACTATTTACGGCGATTGAAGGTTCAATTAGGTTAAATATCGATTCTCACACCCGGCGGGTGCTCCTAGGTGGAGGAACTAAGGAATTTACAAAATTCAATTTAACCTATTTAATTTAGTGATACTATCAGGTATCGCCGCCTTCTAACTTACGGCGATCTTTTGGGACAATTCGTTAAACATTAGATCTCGTATCATCCTGCCCTGGGCTATTCTACTAAAATAATTCAAGGGCCGGCGTCTTTTTGGGGGTTGCTTTGTTACAAAATTGAATCTTGAGACAGTCACCTCCTCCGAGAGACTATAAGTGCCATGCTGGACCATTATATCAGAGGGTATTCTTCACTTTCTTTAGCAAAAGATTTGTTTAGACTTTACACCCCGCCGCGTAGCGAGATGTGTTAGTTGTGTCTTTGCATCTCGTTACCCGGCGGGTTATTAACACTGGTGTGCGATCATGTTGGATTAACCTTATGAGCATTAATTCCTGGAAATTTTCTTGTTTTTTCCAGAGCTGAGCTCCGGCGGACCAATACAGACCCGGCGGTAGTTTTCACCCACCAGTCTCTGTCATGGCTACCGTGGCCCCAGTTTTTGCCCTGTGCATTACCCCTACTTGTGCTGGTATCCCTATTTTTGCACACACCCTTTGCATAAGGTGTGTTAAATGTCTAGACCGTTCAAGGGGTCTCTGGGTTATGCATAATTGTTCCTTTTGCTCTCAATTAGCTGTTAAAGTCCTTTGTGATAATGATAAGACCGCGGCGGTAGCGTTGAGAGAGGTTCGACAACAGATGTCGGCCTACACTACCATTGTCGCGCATAAGTCACTTCAATGTGACAACGTCCCACTTTGGGATAGATTGCTGTCAGAACACCCTCCCCCTAAACGTTCCTCTAGAGTCACGAGTGTTAAGCCGACGGAGACTAGTCAGGGTTCTGTATCGTCTGCGACTACAACTAAACGTCCGAGAGAGCCTACACCCCCGGCATTCGCCTCCTCGTCGCGGGCGAGATCTAGGTCAAGGTCACCTCTCAGACAACAGTCTTCTAGTCGGGCCTCTTCGCCGGAGAGTAAGAAGAGTAAGACGGAAGATTCCACCAGTGGTCACGGCGGAGATTCTTCCAGATCTAAGACTAGTTCGCGGTCACACCGCAGCCATTAATCCTCAAAAAAGGATTCACATCGGAAGTCCTCTCGACATTCCCCTAAGTCTAGTGCATCTCATCGTACCTCTACACCTGACAGAGTTTGTGTTAGGGCCTCTGAGTCCAGTGCAGCGCCTGTCCCTAAAGAGGAGTTGCCAATTAATATTTTAACCCTGGAAATGGAAAGTTCAGGAGGGTCAATAATTGAGAATGTTTCAGACTCTCAAGAGAGCGTAGGCCAGGGCCTCGGTGTTTGGCGGTTTGCCCAACCAGGGTCTGACCACCCACGTCCGACTCATACGAGTCACACAGTAGCCGACATCCACAGGGACGCGGCGATCCCATCCTCTATCCCAGACTTATCTTGGAAACAAGGTACCCCTGCCTCGGCGGGGTCTTCTCAGGAGGATCGGGAGGAAAAAGACGAAGTTTCAATAATTTCGGATATGGAAGGACAAGGGTCAGGCTCAGGCTTGGACGCCGCACGAGATAATAATGATTCTCCTATAAGTTCTTCATCAAACCAGTTTGTTACAGCACAAGAAATTGATGGGTTGCTTACTCATGCTTTATCTAAATTTTTTGGTCAACAAGAAAACCCCACAATGGACTTGGGGGCTCCCTCGACAAGCTCTACGGTACGGCCTCTGATGACGTCAATTGATTTATCTAAGATTCCTAACCCTCCTACTCTGTCACCTGCAAGGAGCACTAAGCCTGCCACGGCGGCATTGACAACTTCAAATGTCAGGGTCATAACGGATGTTAATCCACCCCCTCTAGACAAAGCACCTCTTAGAAAGGTAGCTATGCCCCTGCTTTATGGGCCAGACGAGTCATGGGTTCTTTTGAACCCCTCTAAACCAGAGCTTGCCCAACCTACCTTGTCAGGGGAACTCCCGGTACCGCGTGAGTGGTTTATCCAGGGCAACAAGTCAAAGAAATTAAGGGCCATGGATGCCTTGGGTAATGTTCTGGACGTAAACATTAAGGCTATACCTAGTTATTATCACCAGGATTATTTTGTGTATGCTTCTAAGCCTGCTTTACCCCCTGCCTCAGCTTTAAAACTATTTTCAGACTGGTCTAAGCTGGATGGGTTTAATGATATTAAGACTCTGTCAGCTCTTACTCCTGAACTAGATTTACGGACCGTCACAGACGACGCAGCTAATCCAGTTTTGAAGGTGGGACAGTTGGGTCCAGGACCTTGGGTGGATTGGGAGGTAGAGGCTCAAAACTTTGCAACCACTTTCACTTCTAAATCTTCCCACCAGATCCCTCAGGACACACATTCATGGTTTTCCATGCCGGTGGGTTCTGCCGGCGGAGTCCCGGCGGCTTTGTTTGCATTCCTAGCTGCCCCTAAGATTAATCTTTGTGAACTGAAGGACCCGTTCACTACCCCTACCCCTACTCACCTAGACAGAGAATTTAGGCTACGAGGAAAAGCTTTTCGCCTGTTTTCACAGTACATAGTATCTCAGCAGGTGGCTAAGTCTTTACTACGGTCTACTCAGGCAATCGCAGACGCGGATGCTCGAAGATCGGTTGAGTTATCCCGGCGACTGATTCTTCAGTCGTCAATCCAATCCTTAGCACCGCCTTGCTTGAGGCGGTGCGAGCACGACAAGATCTTAGGATGTCGTTAGTTCGCAAGCTACCTGATCGCATTGCTAACCAGGTGGTGATGTCACCAGTACTTACCCCATCTTTAATGTCCCCTGAAGTATGGCGAACGGTGTTCAATATGGCACAGGCCGTTAAGCACAGTCCCACCCCTTCTAAGAAACCTGCATTTAACTTCCCCAAACCCAGGCCTACTACTAAAGCCCAGCCAGGGGGATCTAAACCTTTTCTTCCGCCTAAGTCCTCCCACTCCCCCCAGGGTCAGTACAGGCATAGACAGAATAGGTTTTCAGGTCAGAGAGGACGCGGCCAAAATAAACCAGGTCAGGGCCAGTCTTCGGCCAACACCAGCCAGCCGGCGAAGCGGCCAGCACCAACCCCACCATCAAAAAACTAAAGTCTCTCTCACTCCCGGCGCCTACCTTAAGGCCGGAGGAACCGAGGGTAGTACAGCCGGCGAACCCTTGTCTGCTAACTGGGTCGTTCCGAACGTGTCACCAAGCATGGCCGTTAAACACTTGGGCACGGATGGTGGCACGCAAAGGCATCACTTGGCAGTGGCTCCGGCGACCTCGATTACGTCAGCCGACAACGGCGAATTTTGTTTCTTTAGAGGTGGAGTCACTAGCCCAGGAAATGATTGCCAAGAATGTCATCATTCCGGTCCCCCCAAATTACCCTGTATTCACGTCCAAACTATTTTTGGTTCCCAAAAGGGACAGTGTTCAGATGAGGCCGGTCGTAGACCTGTCTTATCTGAATCTTCACATTCACAACGAATCTTTCAGAATGTTAACAGTACACCAAATCAGGCTAACACTTCCGCCGGGAGGTTGGATGTGTTCACTAGACCTGACAGACGCCTATTGGCACGTATCGGTCAACAAAAGATTTCAAAGGTTTTTGGCCTTACGGATCAGGCACCAAAATTTTGTTTTTCAGAGGATGCCGTTCGGTTTGAACCTGGCACCTCGATTATTCACAAACTAGTCCGGCAAGCCCTGATGCCATTGTTAAAACAAGGGATCAGAGTGTTGTGGTATCTGGACGACTGGCTGGTGGTGGCAGAGACACAACAATTATGCATAAAACATGTCAATATCATTTTAAATCATGTCAAAACTCTAGGCTTCAAGGTAAATCTGGTAAAGTCAAACCTTGTTCCCTCACGAGTAATTCAGTGGATAGGGCTGGTCTGGGACACCGCCGCTCTCACTCTGAGTCAGAGTGTGGACAATCGCAACAGGTTTCGCAGGAAACTGTTCAGGTTTCTTCACAGTCTGACTACGACACGAAGGGTCTGGGAGTCTCTGGTCGGCTCTCTCAACTGGATTCAACTAACTGTCAAGTTGGGCCGGTTGAAAGTAAAACGATTAATATTGGAAGGCAACAAATATTTCCCGCTCTTACCGGCGGGAAAATTATGGCCCATCCCGAAATTAATCCACACCTTGCTAGCGGTCTGGGCGAAGAGGGAAACATTGCACTCAATAATGTCATGGACCTCTCCTCCACCAACGGTATGGGTAGACACGGATGCGTCAGGCACAATAGGTTGGGGATTTCAGTCAAATCAGGGGCACCAGGGTCAGGGGCTTTGGTCCCACTTAGAAATCTCGCACATCAATGTCAAAGAATTACTAGTCCCCTTATATTCCTTTCACGCTCACGGCCCGGCGTTACGGGACAAGTCGGTGGCCTTCAGAATGGACAATCTGAATGCAGTCCACTGTATTCAGAAACAAGGGTCAACGAGGTCAAGGAAGTTGCTAAACGTGTCAGAAGAGATTTTTGCTCTAGCCAACAGTCTAGATATTTATCTGCACACTTCTTATCTCCCAGGCGTAGCGAACGTCTGGGCAGACGCTCTATCCCGGCGACAAAGCACGACAGTAGAATGGGAGCTCAAGCAACCCATTTTCAACCTAATGATTGCAGAGCTCTCCCATCCACAAGTGGATCTTTTTGCGTCCGAGGAGACTCACAAACTCCATCTATACCTCACCCGCCGGGCGAAAACGCCGGCAGGGGGGCCAGACGCCCTAGTGACAGACTGGAACAGATGGAGCTCCATCTATCTGTTTCCGCCGCCAGATACGTCACTAATGTGCCACGTAGTGAACAAACTACGAGATTATCGAGGCTTAGTCTCGCTAATCGCGCCACTGTGGCCGGCGCAGTTGTGGTACCAGCAATTGAAAATGTGGTGCCCGGACCCGGTATCGCTCCCGGTCGGGTATTTCCACTTAGACGCGATTGGCAACCTCGCGACCTCGCTGACTTTTGCATTATGGACATTCAGGAGGCCAAGTGGCTAGCACCATACGGTAGAGATGTGACAAATAAATTACTTAATCAATATACTCAGTCTACAAAACGACAGTATCAATCACATTGGCAAGCCTTTACTTCTTGGATCGTTAGGACAGAACAAACTGTACCCTCAGTGGCATTAGTTTTTAATTATTTAAATTATCTGTTTGAGCAGAAACGTTTATCTGTGGTAACATTAAAAAATCACTTAACTGCGATTAGAGTGCCCTTTTTAGACCTTACAGGTCTCTCCATACCGGTAGCGGAGGAAACAGGTTTTATGAGAGCATGTTTTAAACTCCGCCCACCTCCCCGTCAGCTCATGCCTACTTGGTCTCTGGACAAAGCTTTGTCTTTGCTTCACTCTCGTCTGTACCAAAATACTGCAGACTTTGCATTACTCTTAAAAAAGGCGGTTTTCCTTTTGGCTTTAGCCACCGGAAACAGAGTGTCTGAGCTGGCGGCGATGAGCAACACACCTAATTGTCTTAGGTTTGGTAGACTTAATGAATGTATTTCCATTGCACCCTCCCCAGGTTTTGTAGCCAAGAATGAGCATAGTGCACACGTGTTTTCTGAGTTCACGGTGCCGGCGTTAAAAAGGGGAAAGGTGCATCATAATTTATGTCCAGTACAAGCTCTAACCAAATATTTGAGAGTAGCTCCTCACAACCCCCAAGGTGCTTTATGGGTAGCAAGTACGGGTAAACGCTTACTTAAACGGCGATTAGCCTCTCTTCTGGTAGAAGTCATTAAAGAAAGTAATCCCGGCGTTGTGGGTCGGGCCCACGATTTACGCAAATGGGCAGCCTCTTTACGTTTCCTGAAATTTTTTTCAGTTGAAGACATAGCGTCCACGCAGTTGTGGGCGTCTAATCATACGTTTCTGTCTAGATACTTGTCAGTTGCTCTAGACAAACCTTCCTTACCATGTATAGCTTTTAAGGCAGAGGTTCAAGGTGGCCCTGCTGCCTGTTTTGTTTACTTACACGGGAAGGGGGGGGGGGGTGCAGTCAGTTGACACAGGACACCCTAGACCCCGCCGGAGTATGAGAGCTGTGATACAATTTAAGGTTTAAAATGTGTTATGAAAATTTCTCAGTGAGAAATTGTGCTAGTACAATGTTAAGTACAAAACAACGGTGTTGTTAGAGTAGTTTAGCTGCGAAAGCAATTTAGTTTTAGATTATGGAGTTCCTTTGCAATTTATCTCCAAGTTTATGTTGGGGTTTATTATGTGCACATGTAAACTTATAACTTGTTATTTTTTGTCACCACTCGTTGAGTGGGGTGCCTTTGTAACTACAGATCTGTGTTCAGAATCTTCAGGGTTACCAAATTTTTGTCAAGCAGGCTTCTTTGAAGCACGCACCTGCCTGAACCCCCTTTTTCTTGTATTTGTTCGGCTACGCCGTTATTTAAATATATTTTCAAAGTAAGAATACTATGTGGTTGTTTTTATTATCTGCTTTTCTAGAGTTATGATATGATTACGAATGTCCCCCTCCAGTCTTAGAATCAGGCATGTTCGTCAATGATGGAGGGGCCACTAATAAATTATAGGTTTGACTCCTGTAAGGAGATAAAGAAAACCTAATATTTAGTAGTGGCCCCGTAATCATTGACGACTGGGGCCCTCCCGACCGTCCCCTTCCCATTCGTTGATGTATTAAGGATTTTGGTTTACTTGATATGTCAGTGAAGGAAGAATGACGCCTGAATCAGCGTCTGGTCAGAAATCCACACAAGTACATCCACGATATGATGGAAAGCTTATTGGATAGTTATTCTTATTTTCTTTTTCTTTTTATTTTTTACGAAGTTTTTTCGTAGTGAGAACCCAATTCATAATGACTGAAGCCATGAGTGAGGTCGCGTGCGCTCATGATGAAGGCTCCTCAGTTTTTAAATGCTCTGCGCGGTAGATTCAAAACTACGGCGGATTAGTGTTTGAAGAGGATGCCTTATGTAATAGGCATGTTCGTCAATGATTACGGGGCCACTACTAAATATTAGGTTTTCTTTATCTCCTTACAGGAGTCAAACCTATAGTTTACACATATGGGATAGGGAGGAGGGAGGGAGGTATAAGAGGTGGACCGATGGAAGGGAAGAGAACCCCGATATACGAGATACATAGCTTCATATGCGCGTATTGATCACTTTCATGCTATTATGTATGCATACAGAAGTAGCAGGACACATATGTCAAGAGTGAACACCAATAACTTCATCCATACACAGTAAAAAAGACGGAAATAATATCGTACATACGAAGTGATGGAATGGGTATGGGGGGAGTGTGTATGATATGTAAACAGGACAGTTCGTCGCTAGATAGGTGTGTGTGTGCTTGTGTGATCGTCTTGTGTAGCTGTGTGTGCTTGTTTGAGTGTTGCTATAGGCTACGCATTAGTTATCTCTCTCTCTCTCTCTTATTTATCGCTGTCTTCCTTACGATTACGACATACTGTACTAGTGCATGAGAACAGGAAATAGGGAGCCTCACTCTCTCTCTCACAAATGAGAACATAAGTAAACAGGAGTTTGCAGAGAGCCGATTGGCTATAGGACTCGGTAGCCTATTCCACATATCTACAACTGTTATTAAACGAATAGAGGCAGATCCCATACACACCCAGTCTCTCTGTCGCTCGTTTTTTTGCACACCGATACAAATGAGGCAGATCCCTTACAAGATGAACATGGGAATCTGCAGAGAGGCAAGTGGCCCACAAAATGCAGATCCCTTTCACATCCAACCCATTTCGTCCATATGACTATCTGATTTTATCTTGAAATTCTCTATTGTTCTTGATCCCACTATAGCACTAGGTAGCCTATTTCACATATCTACGACTGTTACGAGAGGCAGATCCCTTACACAGCCAATCTCTCTATTAATTGCACACTGGTACAAAGGAGGCAGATCCTTATACATGCTACCAAGATGAAAATGGGAGTCTGCAGAGAACCGATTGGCCCACACACGGCAGATCCCTTTCACACCCAATTTATCTCGTCTTATCAAATTTTATGTTGAAGCTCTATTGTTATTGATCCCACTATAGCACTTGGTAGCCTATTCCACATATCTACAACTCTTTTACCAAGCGAATAGAGGCAGATCCCTTACACAGCCAATCTCTTTCTCTCTCGCTCTTGTTTGTTTGCACACCGGTACAAATGAGGCAGATCCCTTACACATGCAACCAAGATGAAAATGGGAGTCTGCAGAGAGCCAAGTGGCCCATATAAGGCAGGTCCCTTTCACACTTAACCCATCTCATAAACGTTACCTGTTATTTACACTACTTACTATACACCCATGTTATCATATACCTGCAACCATAACACAATTGTAAGAAATAGGAACATAAGAAAATGGGAGTCTGTAGAGAGCCAATTGGCCCACACAAGACAGATCCTTTTCACACCCAACCCATCTCATAAAAACTCATTTATCTCAGTCTTCCTTACATTTATGACATCCTAGTCTCTCTCTCTCTCTCTCTCTCTCACAAATGAGAACATAAGAAAACCGGAGTCTGCAGAGAGCCGATTGGCCCACACATGTCAGATCCCTTTCACACCCAACCCATCCCGCGCTCTCTCTCTCTCATATTTATCGCTATCTTCCTTACTTTTACGACATCCTATTCTCTCGCCATACTCCCTCTCTCTCCTTCACAAATGAGAAAATTAAAAAAATAAGAAAACGGGAGTCTCCAGAGCCGATTGACCTACACATGGCAGATCCCTTTCACACCCAACCTGTCTCGTTCTATCTAATTTCAAGTTGAAGCTCTATTGTTCTTGATCCCATTATAGCACTCGGTAGCCCATTCCACATATCTACAACTCTGTTACTAAACGGATAGAGGCAGATCCCTTTTACAGCCAATCTCTCCCTCTCTCGCTCTTGTTTGTTTGCACAATCTGCTCCTTCTGTAGTTTCTCCATGCCCGATAAGTTAAATGATCTTTTGATATCTGTGACCCAGCATTTGTATCCAACACAATACCCTGCTTGCAAAACTGTCGAACCCCGGACAATGTTGCTTGCAACTTTAATTATTATTGTTATTATTATTATCATTATTATTATTATTATTATTTGTTATGCCCTGTTTTTCTACAGGATTAACTTGGGTAATGTGAGTTCTAACTGACTGGGTATAGAAGGCTGCATGCACAAAACAAGGTATGAGGAATAGAGAACACAAAATAAACACACGGTAACAAGACACACGATCACTTTTATTGAGGGACACACTTCTGTATGTTGTTTGATGATGATTAATCTGACGCATAAGAAGATATGAATATTCGTACAAGACAATTGATAGAATTTAACAAACTAGCATTAAGTGGATCTGGATGGAGCCTAGTCTCCCTCTTCCAACGTTCAGGTATTAATCTTCTGATCACTGGCTTTATTCACAAGTTTATATATTGGAGACCATAAATATTACTTCTAGATTCATATTCAATGTTATATTGATCACTAGTAACTCTGGTGCACAAGGAGTAATTCATAGACTAGATTAGACACGCGTATTTTAGAGCACGGGAATTCTAGTAACCTCAGGGGGGTACTGATCTAAGTTTTATATTCTTGTATCAGAAACACATAGAACGCAAATCAGTGGGCGAACATCATATATCACTAAGGTTTCACGGTTATGTATTAGTGTCTGGATATATGAGTAATTACGAGAGTTAATATCGCCTGTTAATTAATAAACACTGATACGCTTAGCACTTCCTAATGGAATGGTCATATATGAATTATACTGGGACAAAGATATAGCCACTTCGTAGAAATATTAATAAGCGAGTCTCTACATAGCACTGTAACACTGTAGTGCTGATAGAGTGAATCTTGGGTCGTATTTGATTGGTCTGGTCCTGGTTATCTTGCGTCCATGAGGTTGGGGGCTAGCGACTGGTTCCGCGGCAGTCCAGATGGTCAATATGTAGAAGTTCTCAAGACGGATCTCTTGGCGATCGTTGCTGGCTACACTCTTATATCCCCACTGGTTTATGTGAAGGTTATAAGGTGCACATAGATTTCTTTTACGTGGACAGATTCTTCTATCTCATCTGCCACGGAGTCTGCCGGCTGTGGAACTCAATTCTCAGGAACAAAACAAGGGCAGAGCTAGAGGTCAACTTAAGGGACCAGCCACTGGTTGGTGTCTATCTTTCAACTGATTTTACTGGGGGCTGGAGCTTGATTTATAGGTGTGGTTTTGGACCCTGTCGGCCATAGGGATCTCGAGTTTTGATGGACTTATTTGAGCTCTCAATTGATACGGGAACTAGGTCAGGGGGTGATTACTGTTGTGGCACTTGGCTGTGTGGAGCCTTCATACTGTAATATAACTGAGCCTTAGTAAGAGGTACTATTTTGGCTATACTGGAAGTATTTAGGGGAGAAAGACTGGATCTACTTTGCGAGGAGGTTTGGGACAGCTGTGCTAGGAGCGTCTCTCTTAAATTGCTCAGTCTTCATTCTATGGTATAGCTGAGGTGCTAATTTGGTTATCGGAGTATGCAAGAAAGGTTAATGGTTTATTGTGGGTTAATAGAGGTTAGTAAGGGTGTTAGTCATACATGGTTAGTTCATTGATAGGAAGAATTCCTGTTCTACCTGACAATGACCCGGAAGGCAAAACAGGGGTCAGGTATACCTCCGCAGGGGTAGGGGTCTCCCTCCTCGGGTGGGTGAAAGGGGTAGGTGCGCGTCCCTTCTCTGTGATGGTCGTCGGGGCGGCTGTGGCTGGGGGCTTGCCATATCACAAGGGTTTGTAATAACCCTCTGTTTATGAGACAGATGTGGGTGTTCGTAATACCAAAACCGAAGGTGCCTTGATCAGCTGGTTTACTTGGTTAGGTTGTTAATTGCATGGGTGGTTGGATGTGGTGGAGACTGGGTTGCTAACTCTGCCACATTGATCTGGAAGTATGGCAATAGAAGTTAGTCACTGGTGAGGCGGCTAGCCTCGCATGGACGATCATTTGGTACAGGGTTGTGAATGGGTTGTGAGGGAATAGATGGCATGCAAAGGGTTAGTAAAGTTCTAATGGTGTTCCTTCCTACTGGGGAAGGTAGGCTGGATAGGAGTATATATACAAAAGGTTTGAGAATGTTAGTAACGGAAAAGTTAAGGATATTCAGGGGGTATACTGGAGAGGCTAGGTCGGAAGGGAGTTGAGGAGCGTGGGGGTTAACGAGAGGAGAGGGTTAAGGGGGTTACGTGGAAGTTTGACCCTAAGGTCTCTGGGCGTAGGGGTGGCATTAGGCTACAGTTGGTATCGTAGCCTGGGGGTTAATGACAGGGAAGGTACGTTAGCCAAACGCTACCGGGGGATGAGCAATAAGTGGTGGTATATGAGTTTGGAAATGATAGAATCATGTGGACTGTGGGCTGTGGGGAAGAGGAGGTTAACTGTAGGTGTGTGCTTGACTGTAGATAAAAGTAGAGAAAAACATGGTGTATTATTACTCGTCAATACGATGGTTATGGACACTGTTACTCTGACACCATTTCTTGCTGATTCTAGTTGTTCCTGGGAACTGCGTTTTCTATGACATATATATCAAAGAAAGCGGCAGTTCGTAGGGGTAGCTTTGGTATTGTTTCGTGGTGGAAAGGCGTCGAGGTAAAAGAGGGTGGTGTATACAATCTCTGGTTGGGGTAAGAATTAGAGTTACTGCATGGTGGCTAACATCTGCAGTCATTTCTGTCTAGGTCTTACAGGAATAATGGTTATATATACACTGGTGTACCCGTGTGTAAGGGGGGGTTTTCGTAGTCTTTACTTTTCTTTTCTAATGTTCCTGGAACTTTGCTGTTACCCCCGCCTTATTTATTATTTCCTGTTCATTCCATTATTGTGTTTCTTCCTTACTTGATGATTGGTCCAACTTATTACTCTGGTAGCTTAATGGCCATGGCATGCAAGGAAATACAGGTGAATGAATGTAAGTGGTCTAAATGACACAGGAGAAATAAAAACACATATACCGTTTGGTATTCTTAACTATATTAAAACACTGTACAGAGAAATACACTTTTCACTGTGATACACAAATCAATACGATTATTACTTTAGTCAACCACGGAATATATCGGTATTATTGGCGCAATGAACTACTTCTTATCACCACATCAAAGTTAACTAAAACCCTTCAACTGGTGACCCCAAGGCCACTACCCTAGTAAACACACACTCGGTCACTAGGTTCATAAGGCGTACAACAGCTCACAATGGGGTGAAGGAATTAGCTCAAGGCTCAATAACACCAACAGCATCCGGTCTCAGTACAGCCACTAGGTCATGTCCACTGGGGTGGACACAGGACTCTGCACCTGGTACTTCTCCCTGGACTTCGCTCCTGACCTGGGACCTGGTATTAACATTACCATTAATTAAACTGACAAAATTTTATATCTTAATTCATATCAACATTACAAAAGTGGTCAAATGTATCAATTAAGAGACAACAAAAGGAGGATGTACATTATTGGGTTACAGATAAAATTTACTTAGTTGACCCTCAAAAATATATAAAGAAAAATGGTCCAAATAGAAAACGGAGGGTTGGAGATAGATATAATTTACTTAGTTGACCCTCAAAAATATATAAAGAAAAAAGTTCCAAATAGAAAACGGAGTGTAGGCCTATATACATCCTACTCACAAAGGAATGTTGGTTACATTAAGTTACATACATGATATTGAACTCGACATACGGGATCTTATTGCTGTGATAATACTACACTAACATAATACAATTAACATATTATCTTAATACATAATAAGGTTGGCAGGAAAAATAATATGGAATTTGAAATCTAAATGATTAATTATCAGACGGAGTGAATAATTTCACCTTTGACCAAGACAAAGGATGTCGTATAATTTCGTAGTTACATAATATTATAAGAAACTGGGATTTAAAAATGGTCCAGTAACTTTTGCAGTGTTTTAGTTACAAGGCTGAGACTTTGCCATTAGGTAGTTCAAATTAGTTAGAGAAATGAATTTTCTCAGATTTTTAAATTTTTGAGTATTACGAAGGTTATGAATTAATTAGTGCCGAAAGCTTCATAAAACGTCAAGTATAAGTAAATGTAGTTGAAATTATCTGTTCTTTCACACAATTATACATTCATTTATATATTCCGTTTTATATGAATGCTTAAAAATAGTAGAAACTCGAGTAATAACCGAATAATGTAGATATTGAAGGACTTGGTGATCCATGCGCTCTGGCTAAGTCTGACTGCCTGGTGCCTTTTTTTTTTTAAAAAGACCTCCGTCTACGTATTGTGAAAAACCTGTTATCCTCCGGCAAATTGTGGGGTTGAGTGAGTAAAGGGGGGGACAGTGAATGAAGGAGGATGCATGTTTTTCATAATACGTGTTGCTAGCCCCAAACGCGCGAGCAACTGTGGCTTTCAACCATCCGACACATCCCCTTTTATTAATGTGCATCACACATGTTACATACAAATAAAGTTTATGTTTTGTTTTACCCTACTGTGGAAAGACTACGGATACACCACTCCTGCCGGGGCCTCACGCAGTGGCATGACCCAGTCCTGTCGAACTGAGCTCATGACGCTGGTGGCATTGCCCCGGAGGATAGCCATCCCTAGTCTTTGCTTGAGCCAGAGGGTTTCCCGGGGTTCTCCTGAAACTTCTCTGATTTTACGGCCTATTTCATTCACCATCTTAAGGGTGGTAGGGCCGAAGACTCCTGAAGTTTCGAATGCCAGGGGCTCGAACTGATGAATTCTGGCGATGGCTTGATATTTTTCTCGCTTTTTATTTTCTGCTATCCGGGCGGCTTCACCTGCTTCGTCGGTGTTTCTGGCGGCGTTGGTTGTGGAGAAAGTGTCAACACATGTGGCATCCCACACGAGGCACCGGCCATTCTTGTAAGGGTAAGTGGTCATCCCATCTGGCCGTTTGCCGTCTTCTCTGTGAAGTCCATGTGGTTCGCACAGTTAGCACTCTGCAGGGCCCGTTTTATGACATCATTTAGTGCAGAGTGTCTTGGCAGGCGGCCTGCGTTGTAATTACATGACAAGGCATGGTGACCTTGAGCATCCATCCTCCCATCACACTTGCAAGTGTGTGGGTGACAAACTGCCGCACCCACTCTGAGCGCGATGGCGACCCGGAGCGCTTCAGCATCCAAGTGAGTTCCAAGAGGTGGGATGGGGATGGCGTGTAACCACAAGCCACTCTCCGAACGGGCGGCTGCCTGGAGGCGTGCTTTTGCAACCTGGTCTGCATTGGTTAGGAGATTTTCTTGAGTTTTCTTCGCCGAGATGGTATCCCACGCTTTCTGCTTGCTCCTGGAGGTACCCTGAGGCTCCTCCTCTACTCCTGTACTTCCCTTCCAGGTGTTAATCGCTGCTGTTACGTCCCCGTTAAGTGTCATTCCGGGTTTAGAATAAAGGATGGACAATACGAGGTCGTTGGTCGCGATGAAGGAAGAGATAAAGGCTGGGGAGGCAATATCCGAGGCTCTCCGTATGCCCAAGCCCCCGAGGCGGACAGGAAGGGTGGCTTGTGTCCAGGCCCGTTCTTTAAATTCCACGTTGGTGATGCTGGTCACTGCATCTCGGATTATGCTGTCTAATTCTTGGAGGCCGCCGTTGTTCGTGTAAGTCATCGATGTGCGCAGGAGGTATTGGAGTTTTGGGATGGAGAAACAGTTCTTGAGCAGGGCCAGAGCTGAGTGGGCCAGGGCCAGAGCTGTGTATCAGGCGACTCACGAGACGTTGAAGCTCCTCCTTTTTAACTTGAAGTGCTGGTGGGATTGCTGCCAGAGTTAGTGGGGAACCTAATAGGGTTTGCTGGTGCTCCTGAAGGATCTTTACATCTGGCAATATGTTTCGGAACAGGGCCTGAGTCTCTTCTCCTTGTTCACGTGTGTGGTTGAGGAGAACAAGTTCACATTTGGTGTCATTTATCACTAGCCCGGCCTGGCCGAGGTCAGTTATGATGTTATTTAGGTCAGTTAGAACGTTCTCTACTGACCCACCCAAGGTTGCATCGTCCAGGTACCATACATTCAGCTCTGACCTTACTTTGTTAGCTGCTGCATCCACCCCTATTGAGAAAAGAGCAGGACCACCTGGATCTCCCAGCTGTAACCCGGTCTCTGATGGGATTACCGTCTCGCCAAAAATCAGGATTGAAGGTTTGGAATAAGCCTGCCAAAGTAGCGGGTACAGAGTGGGGATGTGTTCTTGAGCTGCACGGAGGAAGACATCCCTGCGAATGCTGTTGAATGCGTTCCGCATGTCAATCTTTAGAAGCACTCGTTTTTCTTGGGCTTGGCTGAGGTAGGTGCGGGTTGCGTGTACAGCAGCTTTACACCCCCCTGGAGTTCCGAAACCTAGTTGAACTGGTCTTAAGTGTTGACCTAGGCCATTCGAGAGTGGTTTCAAACCCACCTTTGTGGCAAGGCGGCGGAAGGTGTTCCCTACTGCTATTGGGCGCACACCGCCATCTTTTTTTGCCAGTGCACAGAGTGATGCCCCAAAAAATAGGGGTGTGGCACAGTCGGGTACTTCCCCTCTTAAAACCATGTTGATGAATTTGGTGAGGGTTTCCAAGAGTGCCTCCCCAGCAGCTCCTGATCCCTGACCCAAGAGGCCTTTGAGGTGGGCGGGTCGGATACCATCTGGGCCCGCGGCTGAGCCTGCTGGGAATGAAGTCACTGCGGCGACCACCTGCTCCTTCGTGACAACTAAAGGTTGGCGCATCTGGTCATTTGGGGCAGGGGGGAGGTTTAGGTCCCTAGGTGTAGGTGGGTGCTTTTCTTGTAGGGCTTCAACAACTTCGGTGGCCTTGACCAGCAAAACCTTCTGAAGAGGACAACATTCTGACGGCCCCTTTGATGTCACTATCCGCCAGCTTCGCCGCGACCCTCTTACGTAGCTGTTCAGCCTCTTCCTCTTCCTTGTCCTGGTGCTTCTGGGCCCTGTTTGGTTGCTGTTCGGGGGGTTCCACCAGTTTGTTTCCATCCATATACTGTGCTACTTGACGTTTCACTCTGGTGGCTAGTGAAACCTGAAGATGGTCTTGTATGTTGGTTCTGGGTGGTTTTCGGAGGGCCCCATAGGAGAAACCCAGGAGCCATGCCCATGCGAGGGGTGTCTTGAGCTGTAGGGCCTGCTTTATGATGGTTGTAAGGGCCTCCGCCACTTGGATTCTGGCTCCTTTAGGTACCCGGGCAAGGACCTGGATCCGCGCTTTCCAGTTGGGTCAAGTCGGCGACCGGTGTTGCCCCGGTTGGCTCTGCAGTGGGCCCTGGGCATGCGAGACATTTCCAGTTTGGTTGTTCTCCTGATGTTTTCTTTGTCAGCTTAGCACAAGATAAATGAATAGATCTAAGACAGCCGGAACATTTTCGCGAATTCTTTCTTGCATTGGTTGTTCCGCACTTAAGACACTTAGTATCTGCTAGGCCATAGTCTTCCAAGATTATCCGTTCCTCTGCCTCTACCAAGCCGTCCTCTTGATCTTCCCGTGGTGCTTCCATCTCTACCATGTCTCCCTTGTTTCAGAAACCCCGGAAATCTCTCCTGGCACATATCTAGATTATTGCTGTTGTTATTAATGTATAATTGGCTGGATGCATAACAATTCACTTATCATAGTCAACCTTTCTGATGGGATATGTAAAAAAATAAATAAAAAAATAAAAAAAAATAAAAAAACATCACATATCATAGTCAACCTTTCTGATGGGCAATTGGCCTGCTTCTCCTAAAGCTAAGTGGTTAAATGTATAAATCCTCGGCATTGGGCACCGGTACAACTAAAAGATTTAACTGATTGAAAGGAAGCACGCCAATTATATCCTATGATTACTTACACTGGCGACGCCACCCTGATGTTGAGTATTAATAGATGCTTAGGATATTAATAATGCTGTCAACATCAAGATAGGGAGAGAGCCAGAAAGTGAGCGAGAGCCAGGATCTGAGTGGGTAACCGGATCTAGGGCAGCCGTTATGGAAAAATTATTAAATTGTACAAATGTTAAGAAGAGAGAGAGAGAGAGAGAGAGAGAGAAGAGAGAGAGAGCAGAGAGCATGGCGAGGGAGAAAGAAAGCGAGCTGGAGAGGGGGCTGTGCCTGGTTGGGTATGAAAGATGTTTAGAGGAAAACCCATACCGGTAACTAAAATGATAAAAAGCGATCTGAAGTTATAGATAACCAAAAAATAATAGCAATGAGGCGGTTAAGTGCGGTGATTGAAAGTGGATGGAAAGATTGTTAAGGATAAAAAGGGGGGGAGGGGGAGAGAGAGAGAGAGCTGAGAGAGAGAGAGAGAGAGAGAGAGAAGAGAGAGAGAGAGGAGAGAGAGAGAGAGAGAGAAGAGAGAGAGAGAGAGAGAGAGAGAAGAGAGAGGAGAGAGAGAGAGAGAGAGAGAGAGAGAGAGAGAGAGAGAGAGAGAGAGAGAGAGAGAGAGAGAGAGAGAGAGAGAGAGAGAGAGAGAGAGAGAGAGAGGCGAGAGAGAGAGAGAGAGAGGAGAGAAATGAAAATGGCCTTGTAGCAAGTATTTCCTAAATGGTTAGAGAGAGGGAAATGAAAATGGACCTTATAGCAAATACTTCATAAAGGTTAGAATTGTTTGAGAAGTTGAAGGACCGAGGGTCAGGTCCTTGGGGTAGATGGAAGATGAGGCCTATGGTGGGGAACCATAAGGGTGAAACTGCCTGCCCTATAAACGGTCACCTCACTCACCTTGTGGTCACTGCTGGAGGTTTATGGTGCCTGGGCAGGGCTGGGCTAGTGCCTTATCCACCCAAAACACCCTAATTCACCAACCTATATTACCACTACAACTTGTTAACCTATTCTATTCGATTTACCGCATCATTTAACCCTACTCAATATCGTATGTTTGTACAAATAGCCACGGTTATTCCCTATTCTCACTCATAAGCCCACAAATCGCATTTTCTGGTCACAAATTTCATAGTTCATTAAAATTTGTGCAGTATATTAAATACAAGGTTGAGAATTGTACAACCTATAGTTACCGTATGTATACAGTATATATGTTATGATTTGCTCTGATTTCTTTAATTATGATTATTACGAAAGATAGAAACATATTTGTGTGGCTCTATTCATAAATCGTGCATTATAAGTAAATATGGCTAGTTTTTTTTTCCAATTTTTGTATTTAAGGGGGGTGACATGCTTTTTGTTATTTCTGTCCTTTTCTCTCTTTCTCTGGCTTGTATCCATTCGGCCCCATTCAGCCAACTATTTTAAGACGTTTATCCCCATCTAGGTGTCGATTTCTTCCTGGCGAGCGATAGCAAGCCAGCATTATATGAAGAAATCCGGCTTTGCCGGAGCAATTTTTCTATCGAAAAATTTACAAATTTAGCCTGCTGTCAAACAAAAATAAAAAATATGCTGGTTCGCTACCGCTCACCAGTAAAAAAAATGACACCTGGATGGGGATAAACGTCTTAAAACAGTAGGCTGAATGGGGCCAAATGGATACAAGCCAGAGAAAGATAGAAAAGGACAGAACAAAAACAGGTCACCCCCCTTAAGTTACAAGAGTTAAGCAAGGTAATGCGATGGTAATTATCAAGCAAGTATACTGCAAGGATGATCAGCTATATACTTTATGATTTAAATAGTATAGAAACATGACAGAATATATATTACTTAAACAATCTAGAATAATCGAATGAAATTTTTACAAAGTACCGTACGTATCTTAAAAATATATAGATAAAACCGTATAATATCTAACTATGAATTAAGTACAAAGTGCGGAATATGTTGATAGTATAAAGAACCGAGTTGCATATAAACATCTACACAGAACTGGGTGGTATATAAAACTCTCGCCCGCACCTTGGTCCTGGCTGCCTGAATCGCCCAAAACGCCCAAAATCACCACGCCCAAATTAACGCTACGACATTCTAACCTACACCAATGGATTTACCGCATCATTTTATCCTTTCTTTGCTGGACTTGTGTCAGATTATCCAAATTCGCTTTCCCTGAGGCAAAAATCGAAATTTTCAGTCACAAATTTGAAAGTCCAGTAACTTTTGCAGTTTTTGAGTTACAAGGCTGAGACTTTGCCATTAGGTAGTTCACATTATTTAGAGAAATTAAGTTTCTCAGATTTTTAAATTTTTGAGTTTTACGAAAGATATGATTTAATTAGTGCTGCTCTATTCATAAAACGTCAAGTATAAGTAAATGTAGTTGAAATTATCTGTTCTTTCACAAAATTATACATTCATTTATATATTCCGTTGTATATGAATGCTTCAAAATAATAGAAACTAGAGCAATAACCCAATAATGTAGATATTGAAGGAGTTGGTGATCCACGCGCTCTGGTTAAGTCTGACTGCATGGTGCCTTATCCACCCAATAACTTCCTAATTCACCACCTATTTTAACGCTACAACTGTCTAACCTATTCCATTCGATTTACCGCATCATTTAACCCCATCGCGGATAATTCCTTCCTATTAATCTTAAAGTTTTTATGTATCTCCATTCCTTAAACCAAAATTCGTATTTTACAGTCACAAATGTATAAGTTAGTGAATTATTTAGTGTTCTATATATCTATTGCCGGACGCCTTACTCCCCTTAACCCGTACAGTACCAGGAATGTCTTTTATATCATATTCTAGCCACTAGTATACGATTTTATTCAGCTTAGGAAGCACCTCTAGAAAAAATATGGCCCCAAACTATCTCAACCAACCCTTCTATCTCAAATCCTTCCTAAGCTGCTACATAATATCGTCTAAATATAGCTAGAATACAATATAATACACGTCGCTGGTACTCAAAGGGTTATCGAGGGTGGCATTACACAAAATGCCCCCAAGCGGACCTATCCCCTATAAGAGGGACAACCCATGCCTGTTTAATGAAGGGCTTAGATGATTGACCACTTAATTTAGTGTTATTGGGTGTAAATTTGTTCGGTAAGGAGTTGTGTATCGGGATATCGGGGCGGGGCGTACTCAGCTACGCAGACATACAACATAAATCATCTATAAATACTTAACCTAACTAAAAGGCCTAATCTAACCTAGTATTCTCATTACTACATGAATACTAGGTTTGGTTAATGTTTTAGAGAGGAGTTATGTTGTATGTCGGTAGTGGTACACCCGATAACACAACTCTCACCCAATTGTTTAGTAAGTCCTTCATTAAACTGGCATGGGTTGTCCCTCAGGAAACACCCCTCAAGTGGAAATCTCTCCTTACATTAAATGGTGGTGGGCTGAAATTGGATAATTCCATTTCACTTATTCGGTTGTTTCTATCCGATCCCTCCCACGTAGTCTACTCTCTCTCTCTCTCTCTCTCCCGCCCCCCCACCCTCCCCCCCCCCCCCCCCTCCCCCCCACGTACGTTTTTTCAGAAAACTGAGCTTTGAGCAGACTAAAAAAAAATGGATACAGCATAGGATGGAGGGTAACTATATAGAATAACGGTAATAGCTCATATATTGGGGTTGGCTTTCCTGTACAGTTAGCTATATATTTTTTGGATTGACTATGGTTACTATAAACTCTAAACATTGTATTAACATGATGCATGGCCCTTCAGTCCACAACGTTCCCCAAAGTGTTGGGGCTTGTACTAAGTGCTATATAAACAAGATGAAAACAAAGATAGGTCCCCCCCCCCCCCGCCCTCAATGGACTTATTGTACTCATTAACCCCTTGTTTACCGGGATGTCTTTTTAGTTTTATTCTAACTACATTTAGACGATTGTGTGCAATTTAATAAAATCGTCTAATAGTTGCCAGAATAGAATTACAATTATGTCGCCGGTACAGAAGGGGTTAATATATGGGCCCAGTCAGCCACAAACACACGCTTTCAGCATTTTCAGCATTAGTACGCGAAACGTCTACTTTTAATTGATGTCTAGTTATATTGAGGTAGGATTTTTTATGAAGGTTGGGTAAAGGATCTGTGGTAGTTAAAAGGGTTTAGCTGAGATAGTTGTGTAGCCTTTTGGTGTCCACTATTTGACGAGTCACGGACCACAGCTGGAATCTCATTTCTAATGGTAGTATTTGTGGTTCCTATCAATCTATGTTTTTCATTACTATATACTTGTTTTATTCCACCGTAAAATATTTTATTTTTTCTTGGTTTTTTCTTGTTTTTTTATTTTTATTTTTATTTTTTATTTTATTTTTTAGCATTAACCTAACCTAAAAACCTAACCTAACCTAAATGTATTTGGGGGCTGTTAGGTTAGGTTAGGGTTTTTGGTTAGGTTAATGCTAAAAAAAGAAAAAAAACATTTCCGGTGGATAAAAAGTATATAGCAATGAAGCATAAAATGATAGGAACCCAAAACTACCGTTAAAAATGAGATCCCAGCTGTGGTGTGACTCGTAAATATTGACTAGCCTTTTTATTGATTCGATAATCTTCAAGGACACTACATCCGCCTTATTAGAAACAATTTATTAGGGAATATAGGCACCAACATATTCGCCATATTTTTCTCCATATAGTTCGCATGGAAGATTTTCGTTATTGACAAATTGAAAAAATACCCTTTTCACAGAAAAATACACAAACAATCTGTCAAAGATGTCAAATAGCGGGGGGGTGGGGGCGGAAGCCCCCACCCATAATATCTAGGATAGGTTAGGTTAGGCTAATGCCCTTTCAAAGGGGTAAAGGCTAGTAAACACTAGGATAGCTTATAAACCTAACCCCGTTCAAGGTAAGAGAGTCCTGCTGTAGTCTCCTTGAAAGTGCTAACCACCACCCGCCCAAACGGTTTAAAATCTGGAAAAACTAATTGGGGGGCTAAACAGCGGGAGAAGGGGTGGCCCAGTAAAACGACCCATCCCCCCCTTAATTAAACTGCCGTCATAGCTCGGCCATGTTGAATTATGTTTGGGATTTTATAGAAAACGTGAGTGGAGTTTTGGCCCCTGGTGCGGGGTACTAACATAAAATAATGGTAATAGCACTAACATTCAGAGCGCAATCCTATAAAAACACTTAACCCCTACACATTATCGAATAAGTGGACCCATCCTAATTAAAGTACGGTAAATTGTGGGGGGTGCGTTTTGAAGTTCTAGGTAGTTTTTAAGAAAATTTTAGACAAAAAAAAACAGGGATTTTACTATTTTTAAAAAAAAACAAGATGCCCTAACCTCCTGGCGTCCAATCTGACACTACCGTATAATCGCTCGCGCCCGCACGCACTCGGAATTTAAAAACGCTTCGGACCTACTACGTACAGTAACGTTTTTTCTGTTGACACCGACAACCTTTTCTTCCTTGTAACATATTTCCCTCTTTTTCCTCCCCCTCCTTATTCCTCCTATCGTTACCCCCCCCTCGTGCCCGCCAGTTTCCGGTTGGGTTTTTCATTTCTTTTTTATTATCCCTACCCGTTTCATTACTCAATGGACCAACTAATTCATTCCTATTTCATTCTTTTCATTTCTTCAATTTTTTTCATTAATTCTCTCACCCATCCTTCTATTCCTCTGTCCTCCGCTCCCTTAAATTTCCGTTTCCCTCCCCCCCTCCCTTTCCTTATTCGCTGCCCCGCCTGTCTAGGTTCTCTCCTTCAGTCCTCTAATTCCTCTCCCTCCTCTACCTCTCCCCTTCCTCTTTCTCCCCCCCCTCCCGTTTCCCCTCTTCCCCCTCCTCTCAGTCCCCCCTCCTCAATCCCTCTCTTCTCAATTCTTTCCTCTACTCCACCGGTCCCTTCTCTCCTCCCTCCTCCAATTCTCTCCCCTTCATTGTTATTTCCGCTCGTTACTTCCCCCTCGCTCCGCATTATCCAGTTCATCTCTCGTACTCTCCTACTCTCCATTCTATTCCTCTCGCTCCCTCTCTTCTCTCTCTTCTATTCCCTTAAAATTCTCTCCTCTATCTCCAATTCTCATTCCCTCGCTTCCTCCCCTTTCCCCTTCCTTCTCTCTTGCCTCCTTTCCTCGCTCACCGTAGTATGGTTTTTTAGTATTTTGACATCTACATCATTTTTTAAGAGCAAGCGTAGGTAGGGTGAGGGGGGGCAGCTCCTAGTTTCGGTAGGTTGTTGTGGTGGGTTAGGTTTAATGACTAATATTGTCGTTGGAAGGTTTCAAGTGTCATGGACACGTCGGACGCGATTGCAGCCCCCTACCTGCGGCGACGTGTCACATGACACCCGGACTTCCTATGACAATGCACCATTGTCCTTAACCCCTTCGGTACCGCGAAGGTCTTTTTCATTGTATTTTGGGTAGTTTCGGACGATTGTTATTCATTTACAAAGGTCCGCCAGCGATTACAGGCTTCGCACTAATTCCCTTACCCATTTTTACTCCCACCGATCCTTCTTAACCTGCTCAAATCGTCTATAGTTAAATATTGCCACAAACATCCTCATTTATAGTGAAGGTTAACTAACTAAACAACGGTCATATACCGGAGGCCTACATATAGTGTAGCAAATTAAAATGTATTTTGGGTTCCTAATCAATCATATGCTTCATATCTATATACTTTTTACCCCGGGGAAAACAAAACAATCTTGAGGATTTTGTTCATTTATTTGTCTTATGATTTTGTTTTGTTTTGGTCATTAACGCTAACCAAAAAACCTAACCTAACCTAATAACCCCGCAAATTAACATTTTTAGGTTTAGGTTAGGTTTGTTTTTTTGGTTATGTTAATTACAACAAAAACAAAAAAGCCAAGAACCAAAAAAAAAAAAAAGAAAAATCCAAGAAAAAAAAACAAAAAACAACGATTTGTTTTTTTCTTATTCCCGGGGAGTAAAAAGTATATTAGGAAATGAAGCCTATGCTGATCAGTATGAAAACAATGAATGAGGAACCCAAACTACTCCAATTGAAATTTTGGCTACCTATATTGTAGGCCGCCTCCTGTAATTATTGCACCTAAACAACCTTACCTAAGCCTAACGTCCCTGGCAGAATGTCAAGTAGTAGGGACTAGGGCTTTTCCCTAAATAAGGTAGGTTAAAAACTTACAATGAAAAACAAAAAGCAGTTTACACTTACACTTAGTTACACTTAGTTGTATTCCGTCCGTTAGTGACACAGTTGAGCTGGGGCTCCACTGCGACCAGGCAGCTCCCTTTCTTCCACTCTCCATTCCAGAAGTCGGTTGGAGTTGGTGCTGGGGTAATCCTGGTGTTGGTGGCCGGTCCGGTATTTTGGGCCAGGCCACATGTCCAAGTGTTTCTGAAGGTGTCCTGGAGACACCCCGGTTATGTTCCTGAGAGGGGCTGGTAATACAGTTGAACAGTCCTGGTTCCATTGTATGTAAAGCTGTGATGGATCAGGGATTTGATTTTTTGTGTGATCCCGGCGTAGTCCTCACATAGCACAGCCTTCCCTCGCCTTTGGTGGCTGAGTCTCTTGGATGTTTGGGTTTGGTACCTTTTTTTCCAAAATCTTCCAGACGTAGATGATGATGTATCTCTCCCTACGTCTTTGAAGTGGGTACAGCTGCAGCTCCTTAAGTCTCTCCCAGTAGTTAAAGTGTTTGAAACCCATGGATTTTACTGGTGAATGTCCTCTGGGTGGCTTCAATTTCTGTTATTTTCTACTACTTTTTGGGGAGACCAGAGCTGGGAGCAGTACTCCAGTCGTGGTAGGACCAGTGACTTCCACAATGTTAGCATACACCTCTCATTTCTTGTGTGGAAGCTTCTCAGGATCCAGCCTGCTATTTGTTTTGCTGTTGTTGTGGCTTTGGTAATATGCTGGGAAAAAGTGGCGTCACTGCTCATATTTACTCCCAAGTCCTTCACTGTGTCCTTGGCGGTAATTTCTTGCTGTCCGCTTTTGTAGTTGGTGTCGTTTTGTAGTGCTCTCGTTGTTCCCGTACCTTTAGAAAGCTCGAACGTGTCTCCGTTTAGGGCCATGTTGTTTTCTTCTGCCCACTTCAGGATTTTGTCCAAGTCTTGTTGTAGTAGCTGAGGCAATCATGTTGTGAGGTGATTTTCATTCATGAGTCTGGTGTCGTCTGCAAACGATGAGGCTGTTGAGTGTTCCAGGTCCCTGTCGATGTCTCCTATCATGATGAGGAATAGGAGAGGTCCCAGTACTGATCCTTGTGGTACTCCGCTGATGACCCCCACCTGCTTCTGATAGGCTTCCTTGAACCGTGACTCTTTGTTTTCTGTTGGTGATGAAGCTATGGAGCCATCTTCCAAGGTCTCCCCCTATTCCCAGTGATTTGAGTTTATGTAGAAGGATCCCATGGTCCACCTTGTCAAAAGCTTTGGCGAAATCTAGATATATGACGTTCTACATTTTCTCCGTCTTGAATATCCTGTAGGATTTTGTCGTAGTGTGATAGTAGTTGTGAGAGCGCAGGAGGCGGCCTTTTTCTAAAGCCCATGTTGCCCCTCGTTGAACGCCCTCATTATCTTCCAGGAAGCTGACCATCTTAGCTCTTATTGTTCTTTCTATGATTTTTAATAAGGTGTGGCGTCAGCACCACTGGTCTGTAATTTTTGGCTATGCCTTTACTACCCCCTTTGTGTATTGGTGGGACATTACCTTCTTTTAGGGATTGTGGTACATATCCTGTTTGTAGGGACTTGCTCCAGAGCAGTTTTAGAGGCAGGGCTAGCTGATGTTTTGCAGTTTTTTAGCAGTTGGGCATGAAAGGCCGTCTGGTCCTGCTGCAGAGTTTGGTCCAATCTTGTGGATGGCTGCTATTATGTCCTCTGTTGATACTGTTACCGAGGAGAGTTGATGTGGTGTCTCTGGAGCGTTGCCAAAGAAAGTCGTTGCATCCTCGATTTTCTTGTCTTCATTTGGCGGGCTGAAGACACTTTCATACTGCTGTTTGAGTTATCTTGGCCATTTCGGTTGGGTCACTCTCAAGTTCGCCCGTAGGTTTTTGCAAGTGGTCCTATTGTTGTGGTGTTCCTGAGGTCTCCTTTTTGCATATGCCATAGAAGAATTTGCTATTTACTCGTATGTTTGCAACTGCTTGTAGTTTCTTCGCGTGTTTCTTTGCTCTTGGTGTGACTGGATGAGTTTACGTTTCCCACTCCATCAGGCTCTCCTTGTAGTTTGGTGATATTGTGCGCATAGCTGGTCTTCCTTTGCTTGGCTCTCAAGTACGTCCTTTTCCTTCATTAGTATTTTTCTATCTCTGGGAATCTGCTTGATCTGCTTCCTGCTTGATTTGGGTGGTATGGTGTTTTTACAGGTCTCCAGGCATTGTTGCTGGAGGATAATGAGAGTTTCGTCGACGTTTTTATCTTCGAATAGTGCCCTCCAATCAGTTCCTGCCAGTTCTGCTCTCAGTCTGTCCCAGTCTATATCTTTGCTGTAGAAGTTGAGATCTTTCAGAGAGGTGCAGGGTATTTGGCTTGATTCCTGTTGACATCTTCTTGGTGGTGTGGCGGTTGGTGTGGGGGTTCTAACTTTGATGAGGCTGTGGTCGGACATTATAGTTTTTACAGTTTCATACGAGTGTACCAGGTCGAAGTTGTTGCCAAATAGTAAGTCCAGTGTGTTGTTGCCTCTTGTAGGTTCCTCGATGTATTGCTTCATGTATGCAGTGTCCATGATAGTCATTAGCTCCTTGGCTTGCTGTTTTCCTCCCTGGTTCCTCCCATCTACTTTCATGGTGCCCAATTGAGATGGGCAGGTTGAAAGTCTCCTGTGATGATGACATCTGTAGCGGGAGTTGGAAGATTTTGTAGGAGTGATTGTATTTTCTCTGTGACCTCCTTGAAAATTTCCCCTGTGGTGTTTGGAGGTCGATACAAAATTATGATGAGCATGTCGGTTTGTCAGTACGCGAAGGAAAGTTACGAACACGCGTGTATAAAGAACCCCCCCCCCCCCCCTTACAGGCTAAAGTAAGAGAGAGAATGTGCTCGTGTGTATGTAGAGGTAGGATGGGGGGGGGGGATAAGCGAGAGAGAATGAACGCATGTGTATGTAGGGGATGGGGGGGGGGTAAGTTGGATCACTCTATGGGGCAGAGGGGGGGACGCGGGAGAGGGCGGTATAGGTTATATCACTATATTAAATCACCCCCCCAAAAAAATTATTAGTCTTACAAAACATATTCATTGGGAACGAGTGGAGATGTGGAAAGACGAAGGCAACTTGGAGGGGGAGTGTGTGTGTGGGGGGGGGGAGGGTAGTTGGGTAAAGGGCAATTGTCAGGAAGAGGCCAGGAAGAGGAGGAGGGGGGAGGGGTTCAGAAGAGAGGAGAGGAGAGGAAGGGGGGATTCAGAAGAGAGAAGATAGAGAGGAAGGGAGAAAAGAGGAGGGGAGAAGGAGGAAGGGAGGGGGAGGAAATGAGAGAAGAGAAGCGGGGTGGGGAGTGGAAACGAGTGCGGGGGAGGATCGAGGTTTGGACGAGGGAGGAGGAAGGCTGGGGGGACAACGATATCACCCCATTCGCTAGTTTGTACCATAATTATAAGTAAAATAACCCTCTATGTTCAGCGCACCTCACCAACATAATGTAAACACGGCAAATTGTTTCCGTTATGACCTAAATATCCTGGAAGTCAACGATATATTCCCCTATTTACTATTTGTTAGAATATAGGCTGACGATATGGCTGACACGAACCGGCTCATTCAGTCAGAAGTCTTTAATTTCCTTGTATTAAACCAATAGTTTACATCCGTGACTACCTAAGCATCAATAGAATTTCAGCACACACTTATTATCTAAATATACACGCAAATATCCCATACACACCTTAAATGCGGTGAAAACGCGAAGAACCACGACCATACGTCCATCTGCTTCCAGGAAATGTATAGCACTGAGTAATAACGTCACAAGTTGTGACGTTGTTGTTGTTTTGTGAGATTTCCTTAAAACACAGGGAAATTTTCCTCCAAATGCAGACAAATTTCCTCAGATCTCAAATAATATGAATTCAAGAGCATAGACTAATTAGGTGAAGGTTTTCACATATCACATGTCTCGATGGCCTAATGGTTAAGGGGTTTATATTGTGAATGTGAGATCAAGGGGTTTCGAGTCTCCTTGAAAATTGCATTTACTTAATTGATTTCATTTATGTCATTAACTGAATGTAGGTTTGGTTGGTGGGTTGTGGAGGTTAATACAAATAAGATTATATTGATCAGTATCTGTATGAGTTAATTACTGAAATCAATTACATATTGAAATATTACGTGCCATAAATAAATTCATCAAATGCATATCCATGAGATTACACTTGTCATGAGAAAAACAAAATTATTATGATCTACTTTGGGCTTCAATAAGTTTGTAGAAACCATTGATATATTGCTGCTTAAGGGCAACACAGGGTAATATAATTACAAAACATCAGTAAGATACACTAATAAGTGTTGGTTGAAGTTCATCCAATGATAAAATTAATACTTTCTTAATAATATAGAACAGAAACTCCAAAATAACCTAACCTAACTAACAGTAACCTAACCTAACTAACAGTAACCTAATGGCCGACTTGCGACGCAAGAAATCGTCACTCATCATAAATTAAGTATTTGCAGTTATGTTAGGATATATCGCCGAGGCTTGTAACACATTTTCGGGGTAAGTATTTAGCATAATTAAGCCATAGCTGTGTTAAAATATGTACATTTAATTGGTGACATTAAAATAAACCAATACCCAAAAAACTGTAAGAAAATACAAAACAAAAATAAACAAAATAAAATCAATTAATGAACAGATCTCCATTATTGTCCAAAATTCCAACTGGTAGGCCAAGCCTAACTGTTAAGTATTATATGATTGTAGCCTACAGTGTACTTTGTAAATGTTGTCCTGATTAAAAATCTGTGATCAACATTCTTAAAATCGAGTTCTCACACCTTAGGCTAGTCACTTTGACGCCTTAGCCTTTGGGCTTAGGCTATAGGCCTAGCCTATCTCTCATAAATTCATAATCTCTGCGTGTCTGTGACAGTGGTCAGTTTCTCTGAGTCTGTGTGTATCTGTTACAGACCTTAGTGGTTACTATACTAACCTTGAAATGTGAGTTTATGATCTCTCAGGAATAGGCGGCATTAGGGTAAGGACTAAGGGAAGACTTGCTGTTGCTTGTGTTGTGTTTACAATATCAATTCATGGTTACTGGAGACTACTGCAGGACTCTTCTTCTTCTTACCTCTGACCGGGTATAGGCTATCCTAGTTGTTGTTGTTGTTCCCCAGGCTGTCTGGCCGAACAGCCCCCAAGGTCTCGAAGCAAGGCCATGGCCAATAAAACGAGGCGCTCCCCACAAAAATCCTCACTGCTTACCACTAACAAAGCCCGGGTGGACCGAAGCCACTCCAAGGCAGTGAGGGAGCTGAGGAAGGTGCGGAAAAAGGCCCGGAGCGAAACCAAAGCCCCACCCAAGGCCCTGTGCCCCTCAGCAATTATGCAAGGAGGAAAGCTGAGAGGGGCAAGGGGAAAAAAATGTGACGCTTTGGCTCCAATCTGCCCACTTCTAGGTTGGCAGTAGGGAGGTCAATTCCAACGGAAAAGACGCCGCCACTTCGAGACACAGAAGACATATAAGCAAAAGGAAACAGTCAGAGTAAAGAGCTATGGGTATGGCAAGAGATCGCTCAGTCTCTCACTCGGAGAGACCCCAGCCCATATAACCAACATGACTAGAACCCAATCCTCTCAGCATTCCAGCTATGGACAAAGGCCCGAGAAGCCGCCTTACGGCGGGGGCGGCTATAGCTCCCCTATTTCAACTTCCTTTCGGGGTGGGCACCCCTGCCCAGCACCCGCCAAGTGTGTTTAGTGTTGTACTAGCGCTGCCTATACCCTTGGAACAGGACATTAGGGGTCAATTTAAAGATGATTGTAATAAATTGCTAAAAAATTGTTTCGATTGTTTTTATCTAGTTTTAGAGTTGTAGTAAGGGTGTTTTTATGTGTGATAATAGGTCAGAAATGCATATTTACCCCATTTAAACAATAAATCTAAAAAACCAACTGTACCTTCACTCGCGGCAAAAACATAAACTATGTGACCCCATAACCGTTTTGCCGTTGGATACAAAATATGAAGGGGGGCGAGGGAAGGGAACCCCCCCCCCCACCCCCCCACCCCCAAAGATTTATTGAATCATCATCATATTTAAACAGCTAGGGGGGCAAAAAAACCAAATTTTCCCCAAATGCTGCTTCTTCTTCGCGGCGGATCGTAAACAAAGCCACCCGCCTCTTGCGACGTAGGCGATATTTTGTTTTTTTCCGGATCAGTAATAAATGTTTTACGCGCATTTAGACCACATATAGGTATGAAATAGGCTTCCATGGTATAAGAAACCTAGTAGGCGCACGATAAATTGATGATTGTACTATTGTGCATTTAATTAAATCATCTTTATAGCCTAATTGTCCCATTAGCCTCAAACTAACCTATCCTAGTAGTGATAGGTGGGGGCTCCCCCGCTTTGGACCTTGATTTTTGGTTTAGTTGTCTGTGAAAGTTGGTTATGTTTCAATGTGTTGGATATTAGGCTAAAAGAAAATTGGGTTTAATGTTATTTTAATACCACACAAATTGTGTTGATATATTTGAAGATAAATATTGAATCTATATGCTCTAAAGATCATAAAGACAATGTGTTTTAAACCCTCGGCAAAACCGAATAAACAAGTATGGTACTCTACTAACATTTATCTTTCGCAACAAGGTTCTCAATACGGTACTTCCAGTTATCGACCGCTCTAAACATCATATGAAAACCTGTTAAACCCTCGGGAAAAACCGAATATAAAAGTATGCTACTAAAATTTAATTTTCGTAACAAGGTTGTCAATACGGTACTTTCCCGTTAGCAATGTACACTCAACGCGATGAAACATTGCAGAGTAAACAACGTAGTCGGACTTCATCGACTTTTCTTTAACATTCGTATAATCGACCAGCCATTTTTTTTTTTTTTTTTTATTTACTAAGGGATTTAGGCATAGTACTTCAACCAGCGGGTGGTGGCAGACCCCACCCAAACTACTAGGTTTAGGTTAGGTAGGTTTGTTAGATTAGGCTAATGTCTTCAAATCACTATCGGGGGCGGGAGTGTCTCAACATCGATTGATAATGGGAAAAATAGGTTTTTCCGAGATTTCTAATTCATTACAAACACTATAAATTATATTGATGCAAATGAACAATTTTGCTTATAAAAAAACATCTGAAAATCTGGTGGTATTAATTTAAAAAAAAATCAGACAAATCCTCCGAGCTGACTAGGATATAGCCTAGCCCTAGGCCCTATGTGAGAAAAATATGGCGAAATATATTGGTGCCTATGTTCCCTAATTAAATTGTTTATCATACACGTCGCACTAGTGCCCTTGATCAAATAAAATACTCCAACCAGACGTACTATAGCTGTCTCGAGAGTGTGGTGCGAGCTCCATTGATGCCGTGGGGGGGGGCAAAGCAGCAAGACCAATAATATACATAAGAGTAAGGTATCTCTAGCCTATAGGGAGATATTGCAGTAAGATTAGGGGTACCGGTAGTTGGGGCGTCTCACTACCGCCATACAGCCAAAAATTATCTATAAAACATTTAACCTAACCTAACCTAGTACTACTATGAATACTAGGTTAGGTTAATGTTTTTATAGATGAGTTTTTAGCTGTCTGTTGGTAAGTGGTACGCACACTACTCCTAATCTTACCGATATTTCACTAGGGCTAGACTAGAGATAGATTTTGCTTCTGAATTCTCTCCCTGTATTCAGAGAGATATCTTTCGTTGTTGTATGGGTGAAGCGATGGATTATTGAGGTTGGTTCCATTTTCTTGCAACTTAGGACGAGATTTTTTGCCGCAAGTAGGCATATCCTGGAGGGTAGGTGACCGGAGTGTGTTAGACGGATGGTATTTCTTTTTTCAGAATCAATGATTTTCGGGCGTTGGATACTAGCTTGCTAGCTCTCCGCTTGCTTGCTATATCCCTTACCACTAGTATGGAGCCCACACCAGTGGTTCGCAATATTACAGGTTGCGGCCCCTAACCCAGGGCTGTACAGGATAGAGATCTCCTGAAGATTTCTTCGTGACGTGACACAAATGTCCTCCTTATCAAGCCTACAATTCTATTGGCTTTGTTGATCTTTTCCGATAAATGTTCTGCAGAAATTTAACTTATGTTCTATCGCCTAATCCTATATCCTTTTCTGCATTCACTGCCTCCAGCGCTTCATTAGACATACTGTATCCTAACTTGTCGTATCTGGAGGCTTGTCCCACACCGCTATGTACTTGCATTTTTTTGGATGAAGAAGGCAGTTAACCAATGCTCCAACCATCCATTCGAATGCCCTCCACATACTCCTTGAAGCAAACCCAGCCCATCTATAACAGCGTATACCTCACTTCGATTAGTTATTGAACTTCAGGTAAGTCTGTGTAATATATAATTTTACGCAATCAGGGATTATTTTGGGACCAAGACACAGACTCACGCTGAGGTACCCCTACTTGTAACTTTCCCTGCCACCCCGAGCCCTATTCCATTTCACCCAGTCCCCTCGGTACTCCGATCTTGTCCTGTGTATATGGTTCTAGCGATTGTATCACACAGTTTTCCCCTCTATTATAGCTTCTAACTGTCTCTACCACACCCCCACATTCACCTTTTATGTGGTGCCTTCTTCGACGGCCTTCATCACCTCCGCAATATACCACGTCTCTCCATCCCCATCCTCTAGATATTCCGACCAATCATCTCCCCCCCCCCCTAATTAGCTGTCGTACCGTCGACCTCCCCGGCCAGGTCCGAACTGTCTCCCACTGAAAAGTTGGTTTGATTTCCATATGCTCCATTATTCCTTGCTTTAATTACCGTTTCCATTAGTTTACATACAACACTTGTCACAAACTGACTGGTCTCTAATTTCCTGGGTCATTTCTCTTTCCCTTCTTAAAGTAGCTGTTATGTTCGCCTCTCTCCAGTCCATCGCGGATTTGTCCTGTATTAAACGAGATACCTCAAATAACATGTTCAATGGCTCTACTAAAATCTCACCTCCTTCCTTTCTGATTCTTGGGTGTATCCCATCCGGTCCCCGGACTTACTTCTGTTCATTTTTTCTCAGCCCTTCTTATTCTAGCATGGGACAACTCTATTAGTTACACGCTGCCAGTGCGCTGTGTGATGGGAATAGTCTGCACTGCATCATTCGACTCCACTGTTAGTACCCCCCCAAAGTATTTCCCCAGCACCTAGCTTTCTCCTTATCAGTCTCCGCTCTAATACCATCATCCAACCCTCCTACCAGCTCTGGGATCCCTACTCTTCTTGTTAACTTTTCCTGAATG